>CM038116.1:10444365-10748268 GCA_001642375.2 Mentha longifolia
GCACGACCCCCAATGATCGTTTTCGGAAACCTTGATATGTTCTCTTCACGGCTCCTTCACTTTCATTCCATTCAACTATGTGTGACTCTCCATCTTTACTGGTCCCGCAAGAGAAAAGCCTGAACAAGAAATCTGCCATCTTAGTATACCTGACCACCAGCCAATGCATAAACCATTATTATCACTTTATGCAATAATATTTTACCTTGTTCCATCAGCACTGTATGCCATGGTTGTGCACCAACGACCAGGAGCATCATAGTCAACTCGAGATCCCAAATTGTCATATAACCATGCCTTAATCTTTCCATCTAGTGCCGTAGAAAAGATAAACTGCAAAATAATGGCATATACATTATAATCAATTCGAGATTAAAAAATATATACACATGCTATCAGATTGTAAAAGAAAGAAAACATTCAGAAAACAATTAATCACGATGCCTCAGTTTATCACAAATGATGCAGTTACTTCATTGGGTTGTCTACCTGAATATTCTCCTTGTGGTGAGGGCAGACTGAATATACAGGAGCCTCGTGACCTTCAAACGTGTATTGTTTGGCACCAGTTGTGGCATCCCAAACCTAAGAACCATGAATTACAAGTAAATGAATTCGCTAAATTATTATACAAGCTCAGTGGCAAAATTAGAAAGCTATTCTGTTAAACAACCTTAATAAGCTTGTCATCTCCACAGGTTATCACAGAGAGTTGCTTATTGGGGTGGGAGAACGCAAGATCATTTACTCCACCAACATGAGCATCAATCTGAAACAACAGTTGCCAGTCCAAACTCTAAATAATCTAAGCATTGATCAGTGAAGGTATATAATGACAGATTTACCTCCAAGTGCTGTCGCACATCATCATTTCCATTATATGCATAAATCTGTACCAAGTGTCTTGAATATGCAACTCCTGTATGAAGAAAGATGAAGACAGATAAACATCAAATCACGTCATGAATGATATTGCATTGAGCTGTACAAGTTTTAAGATGCATTACCAAACAAAGACCCATCTGGGCTCCAAATCACACGATTCACTGAGACACCAGGATCTTTCACTAGACCAGCCTGGATTAGTAGAGAAATTCATGTTCCCAGCTAATGATCCTTGAGACATTGATATTTTAACTGTACTTCACTAAAGAAAAATGTGATACCTGTAAAGGCATTGTACATGCACTCAGATCCCATACGTTAAGTTTTTCTGAACTAGCCTCTCTCTCGAACCAACTCCCACATCCAATATCTCCCACGTTAGTGCAACTGAGTGTCAGATAGAAAATGCAATGTAGCATATCAAATCGCTGCAGCATTTGCTAGAAGATTTTACAAGGAAAAAAAGTATCAAGTTGCAAAACCAACCTAGAAGAAGAGTCTGGGATAGGATGAAAATCCATGCTCATAGGAGATGAACCTTGGTTCAAAGTCCGGCAACTGTCTTGGGCAAGTCATCTGGTGCATGAACTCTGGCTATGTGCATGCCCGGGGAATGACACAGGAAGAACATTCACAGGAAGACTTACCTGTAAAAGAAAACACAGTTCAGATGATGAAACACAATATCATTTAAGCAGACATCTCAAGATTGTAATCATTTACATATCCAACCACCTCATCATTTCCCAATGGTCTGGTTCTTTTGCTAGGGTGTTCTGAATCACCAGATGGAAAATCAACCGAAGGATTTGTTGGTGGAGTCCTAGGATGTTTGAGGGCAGCTGTACCACACAAAGATAGACAGAACCAGTTAGAAAGGAACTCAGCCTGATCAGGCATCAAATTTCAAACAGCAGCACGGTGAAACAACCCAAGCAAAGAATGCTTTCAGAACAAGTGCCAGAACTAGGACAGGACATTCCAATGTGCAAGCAAGTAACTGTCACGAATAGCGGAATAAACTGAACTATTTCCTCTCGGTACCAACATGCATACAAGTAACGGTGACATATAAACTAAAGTATTCACATTTCCAGAAAAAGTAGCAATATTTCAACCATAGCAGTTCCATAAGCAACAAGCAGATCACTACTGAAGAATGGTTCAATTACATATATATAAGAAATATTAGGGTAAGAAATGCACAACTCAATGAACGAATAGTAAAACAACCTCCCCTTGAATTTTAGATAACTCACATCCAAAGCATACTTACAGCATAATTTTATTATGAACATGCAAATCTCATCTCATATATCAAGAAATTTAACCTGGAATAGACGGGCCACCAAGACCTATAGGTCCACCAGAGACTGCTGGATGAGCTGCAGTAGGTGGATTAGACATCCAACCCGCGAGGGGTGTCGGAACTGGTGCTGGACTAGTCTGGAAGGGCTGGCCAGAATAATAAAAGGAGTAAGTGAAAGAGATAAGGACAAAATAATGCCAAAATAAGATATCAACATTTATAAACCAACCACGTGTGCACCCAAAGGAGGAAATCCGCCCGGTTTTGGTACTGCTCCTCCAAGCAGGGGATTATTTGCTGGAGAGGGTGCACGTGCACCATTTGGTTGTCCACAAGAATGATCCACAAAAAGTGTTTTAATGTCCGGGTTTGGCCTAGGATTTTTACAAAGTTGGTGCTGCCAATTTAAGCTGCAGATGCATGTCATCAGTTTTCTCTATGCAATATAACAAGTTCCCTAAACAGCTATAAGTAAAATTTTGAGACTAAGCAACATTGTATACCTGATAACAATGCGCCAAGAAAAACATAATCTAAAAAGTCTTGGTGAATTCTGATACATACAAGTCTTGATGAAATCATAACACAATAGTCCCTTTAAAAACTAAGAAAGCAGGCAGAAGAGCCAAGGCCAATACTACAACAAGAGACGAGAAATAAAATTTGATCTCCAGTGATTTGAAAAATGCCAGAAATGGAAGTCTACCTTTGATTAATTAGCGTTCGCAGTCTTGAGTTCTTAAGGTTTGGAAATTGCAACTTATCACGAAATAATGGATTTGCCTCAATTAGCTTCTTCAACTCAACTAACATTATGGCTCGCGCAGATTTCGTATCACCATACTTTGACAGCTGTTCATTCTCCCTAAAGAACAAAAAGCTCAGCTTAATAAGGTATCAATATTGAACGAGCGGGGGGTGATCAATATATAGCAATTGCTTAATTACCTGAAATTCTCTAATGTCAACAGCTGAGTTATCTCTTTAAAAAGCTCTTCGTTAAATGATGCAAATACTTTAAGATCCTTTACAAGTATATCAACAGCCTTGGACCGATCATGCCTATATATAACAACAATATCCAACTTAGAATTAGCAAATTAACCTTTCTTTGCAATTTAGAGTCTCAATAAGCAAGGTGTATAGTCTCACTTATCCAATGCTTCAAGGTACTTCTGCTTCCTAATCTCAAAAAAGATCTTCATTGAATAACGATTGTCGTCTACTTTAGTGAAACCAGAGAGGTATTTTTCAACCTCCTCCCAGTTCCCATTGTGAACTTCATCTTCGAAATACTTCATGTTAAAGAAGAACCCAGATTCTTGCTCAAGCCTATAGAAAGGCCACATTAGCAAAAACAGATAATTATAAAACTCAATCACGAGAAAAGGACAAAAATCAAATATTCAAATAAATTAACCTACTTGTGAACGGTCTCTTTGAACTTTTCTTCATCTAGGAACTGTAAGATCAAGAACACCAGTTCTCTACTGAGAGAAGACATTCCAACCAACTCTCCTTCAAATCCAGTGGGAATAATTCGAAAGTAAATACTAGTAGCAGATCTGTAAAACCCACAATAAAAGATTTTTTTTTAAAAAATAAAGAATCAAGAGAGAAAAACAATAAATGAAGGGGTCAGCTACCACTAGCAATATTTAATTGTCAAACCATTTCTGCATTTAATTATTGTTCGACACAAGCTTCAAAACCCATTATTATATAAAATAACACTACTGCAAAAATAAACAACAAAATACTTAAATACAGGGTACAGAAACCAATTAAGAAGAAAAAATTGGAAAAAACAAAAAAAAAGGAAAAATCAACACATACATAGATCATTAAACTGATCTTGATAAAATAGAGACGGAGAATTTTAAGAAAGGGGCGCACCGACAGGACAAGGGTTTTGATATAACTTCAGAAAAAGAGAAATCAAAAATTTCGCTAGCTAATTTAAGAGATCAGAGAAACGAAAGCAGCTTTAAATGGAATCCGAGATGCAAAGAAAAGGGGAAGCAGAAAAAAACAGAAACGAAAAGTCAAGATAAATTATGTGTCAATACTTACTGAGAAAAAAGAAAAAAAAAAAAAGCAGAGCTGAAAAAAAGGCATCAAAAGCATGAAAAAAAAAAACAAAAAAAAAAATAGAAACCAGAGTTCTTCAAAGCGATATTCCAGAATATAAGCGCATACGATGCCGCGTGCTCGTGTGCTTTTTATGCGAAGAGAGAGAAAGAGAGAGAGCGAGAGGAGAAGGGTTTACTTCTGAGATCGATCGATGGAGAGAGAGAAGGAGGGAGAAGACGACGAGCTCGAGGAGAAAATGGGGCTTCGATTTCTCTGTCCTCAACAATAGATATGGAGGTGAGAGATTGTGCGTATACAGCTATATATACACACAGAGACACATGGGGGTTCCTTTCCTCTCTCTACTTTCTCTCTCTAGTCTATCGTTGGAGAATGGGGAAAAAAAAAATTAAACTACGAGACATTACTTGCAGAAAATAAGTGATTTTTATAGGAGAGGGAGACTCGGGGAAGGAGATAAGCTACTCTGCTTATAAGTTCGGAAATGGTGATACGTACAGTAGATTATCATCGTGGGAATATAATAACTTTATCATATGTACAGTCAACAGTGGGCCCCATGGAGCCGGCTAGGTTTTTTGTCCCGAATAAACGGCTCAGAATCTTTTAGCCGACAGCTGCTCTTCGGCTCCGTTCCGTTTTGAGCTAATTTACTAGGATAGGGGCTCGTGTGTTGCTTATACTATTAATAAATACATACGGAGTACAACACTTCATATCATTATTAGCATATTCTATACTTTCCTATAAAACTTCTTCTAATAAATATACTTTCCTTAAAAAATAATTAAGTCATTAAAAATTGAATTTCAATTAGTTGTACAAAAAAAATACTCCCTCCGTCTGTGATATACATTCTATTAATTTTCTTTCTCACATCTATTAATCTCGTTCCACCTCAAAAGTCAATCAAAATTCATTTTAATGTCACTCATTACAAAAATTAAAAATTGTATTCAGAGATTCCAAGCACCTATATTGCGGACAAATGGAGTATAAATTTATATATGATTTCATAAATTAAGTGCATTTACTATCAATATACGAATTGGATCATTATCACGTATTTATAAATCCTCATTTATAGGTAGGATCTATTTGAGCTAATTAAAATCTACTCGCACTAAATAATATTATTGCGGATTGAATAAGTATTCACGAGATATTTACTCTACTCGATTTTCATTGGAATAATAGATAATAGATTATGAATTATAGAATTATCTCACCGAATGTTATCCTCCTTTATCCTTCTTAGTATTCATCAATCATCGAAATTATTTTAAGCTTGCCAAAATATTAATAAAATTTTGCTATTAGTCATAGTTAAAATAATAAATCCTTACAATTGTGATTCGGAAGTGTGCATGTGTTGATGTAGAGATAGTGGTTGCCTAAGACTTTCGTAGTAAATGTTTCAGATTCGAATCTCCGAGACACGATCCTTAATTAAATTTAATGTTATAATTAATTATAAATGTGATTCGAATTATACAAACTAAACCCTAATTATGACATCATTTTATCACTCCATAGCAATATATATATATATATATATATATATATATATATACTAGTATATATTTATGAGATGGGCATCTAGTATTGTTTAGACTTTAGACGTGAGAGCGTTGAATGTCGGCCGTCCGATGAATTAGGGTTGGTTTGGCGAGGAGAGGAGGGTGTGGACCCCACCACCCACCCAGCTTGAGCTAATCCCACGGCTTAATAGTCGCTTCACTTGAAAAAGAGAATAATAATTGTAATTATAATAATAATATTAGGCACGATTTTTTTTTATTTTTTATTTTTTGAACTCCTTTGAGAAAACCAGATCCCTCAATCCATATTTAAAACGACAATCCTTTTTCTCGGACTTGGCTCTCAACCTTTTGGACCGGGTTTTCCCGATATTTACGATGCCCTGCCACTGCCCACTGCTGTCCCCCTTTCCTATTTATCCACACGATTAATTCCCAATTTGTCGCCATGCCGTGCGATAAATTGTGGGAGCCCTTTTGTTAGAAAAATGAGGTTTGCTATTTACCGTGATACGATAAATTGTAGTATAATTAATTGTACGATATATTGTGATAGCCTGATAGGGAATTAAATGTGGTTGAGTTGAGTTGCTATTAGTATTTTCTTTTCCCAATTTGTCGTGAGAAAATGAGGTAGATGGGGAATTATTGGGGTTGAGTTGCACACACTTTTTGCGAAACCTGATTGAAAGGCCATTATTAAATGAGTTTATTTAATTTCAAATAGTGAGAGAGTGGGAGGTGTATTGGTATTGGGGTTGAGAGGTCACTTTCTTTCCTTTAATAATTTGTGTGTCCCAAAAAATAAATGGATTTCATTTTGGGAAAAATTATTTGCTCGATCTGTCTTTCTCTTTTTAAACATTTAAATATAAAATTTAAATATCGTATCAGATAAGACCCGAACTCGAAATCTTTAGTCTCAGACCATTACTGTTATGTCAGCATACGTACTTGCTTTCGTCTCTCCTTGATAATGCAAGTCAATCGTTGAGGTATGGGGCATGATTTATGGCATGAGTATTTCAGAAACGCTTCCCTGTCCACGGTAGACACACTTAATGTATCTACCGCTGATGTGGCAATACCACGTATGTAATTTTTTTCCATTTATGGTTAAGTTTTTTTAGTAGGCCGGGTTTAGTATTTAGGGTATATATTTAAATTAGTTTCTTTATTTATAGCATTGTCATGTGTTATCTCATTAAATATGTCAACGGTAGGCATTGTAATATTACTCTTGTGTCATTATTTATGTATTTGAATTCACATTTTTTTCTTGTAATATTTCAAGCTTAACGTGTGAGATGGTGTTACATAATTGTTTGTGATATGAATTAGGTCTTTTGCTTTTAAATGTAAAAGATTGAGTCCCTTCAACTTTAACTTTTTTTAGCATTGAGACATTAACACTTTTGATTGAGGAATTATGTTTCTCTAATTTCATTTATGTCAAAATCACTTTTTCCAGCGCAAGAACCTATCTTGACATGCATAACAAATATAGAAACATTAATTTCATACAATAATCCATGATCCATGTCACGTATGATTTTATAAATTAGAAGAAAAAAAAAAAGGAATTTTGTAATATGAGATTTTCGTTTTCTTTTCCTTTTCTTAAAAGGGTAATTATGAGAGAATTTATTTTAGGGTTAGGATGGGTTGGGTTTTGGCGTGGGGTGAGGAAATAAGTACGTACGTGCGAAGGGTTTCACGAGGAAATTAAAATATAAATATAAATATAAATATAAATATAAATATAAATATAAATATAAATATAAAAGTACTATCACGAGGAAAATCTTGCTCACCTCAAAACAACATCACACGTATCCTTTGTAGCTTCGACCTAGTAATAAGTAAAATAATTCTCTTCAATAAAAGATATAGATGGGCCCCACTACGAAAGTAGTTATGAAAGTATTAACGTGCCTTACTCTAAAGTCCATATCGCCGTTGTTTTCCTATAAAGGGTACCAACTATTTGAACCACAAAATTTGAAACAAATCTAAAATTTAATAATAAAATTGTTTTGTATTTCAGATTTTTTTTTTTATGATGCATGTTTATTAATTATTATCCATAGTTACATTCTAACTAGTTAGGCAAACATGAATATTCCCCTACCAATCATTAGCATACTAATTAAATTAATGTGGCAATATCACGTTAATAATTTTTTACATTTAGGGTTTAGCTCTTTTTAGCGAGGTTTTTTTTTTGTATGGTTTATTTTTACAACGTATATTAATAATAATTTTCTTTAAATATATGATCGCCACGTCAATCGTGACTACATTAAGTATGCCCACATTAGGTATAGGAGCATTACTCATTAAACCAACAAATCTTTAACTTGATTTAGATTTGAACCTCTCAAATATAAAATCAAACACCTGATTATTACATATCTAGTTTTTTCTTTAATTCAATTAACGTGAAATTAAAAAACAGTGTTACGAAATTAACTCCTTAGTCTCTAGGACTAGGCCAATATGCGAGGAGTAGTTATTTGAAAATAAACTGTGTAATCAACTTAAAAGTCACATGCAATTAATTTTACTTTTTAGGAAAGCTCTTGAATTAATTTCAAACTTATGGTAGCAGGATAAATTTAATTCTTATGAATGATATTTTACCAATTAAATCATATCTTAGATAATACTCCGTACTTACTAAAGATTAAAGAAAAGAATCTGTGCAGGTGGGGCCAGTGTAGTCATAAATATTAAATATTGGATAGTGCTTAAATTAATTTAGGGAAAGGCCCAATTTGTTGGATCTTTTGCTTTTTTAAGTAGTGCAATAATTACATTTTTATATAGAATATCAATCACTAATTGATGCAATGCGTCCAAATAATACTGGAAAAATAAGTTAATAATTTGGACTTCAACAAATAAATAATGAGATAGCAAACATGCACTTTAATGAAACAGACTTATACCTAATATCTCATGCTCCGAGAATATCACTAGTTTTTCTTCTTCTACTCCCATTTGTTTTAATTTTATAGCCTAGGCAAGATAACGACGTAAGAGAAAACTTAATAAGGAGTTTAATTTTTTAGTTTTAATGCTACCATATTATGTGGGTAGTTATATTATTTCTTTATTAAATTTTATTTCATAAATAATATTCCCTCTGTCCCTAAATTTTTTGAATATAATTCCATTTTAGGTCGCTATTCAAAACTCTCCACTTTAAATCTACTTTTGTATATGGGCTCAATATAACAAAAATATGGTGCACTTGGATAATTGGTCCTAATAAAATCTATCACTCTTTTCGAAAAAAATAGTATAATAACATTATGTGAAAAATCATACAATACGTTGTTTACATTTGAAAACTAAATTTGCATGTTCGTATTACCGTATCCTTAAATTATACGTACACATATTTTCCATGCATACGAATGTTTTATTGATGTAAATATATAATTATTCTTTGCACACGTAAACATAAAATTTTTCGATGCCAAATAAAGGAAATGAAAAGAGTACTAGCAAGAAACCTTTTGAACATGTGAAGTTTGATTCGTCATCGCTTTCTTTTCGTTGTCCCATGATTTTACTTTTGAATAAAGAAAAAAAGATAGATGCCCATGCTTATGTTTTTAAAGCAAATAGATGCTTCTGTTCTTATTTACATTTGGATTATTGGATAATTGATTAATGGGTAATCTCTCGATTTGCATTTTTGGCAACTATTATTAAGAAAAGTAACGGATAAAATTGAAAATATATACTCTCCCGTCCCGTTCGAAGCGGCTCGCTTTCTATTTTGGATTCTCTCATTTGCAATGATCTAGATCCAAAATGAAAAAAAAAAAAGAAAAAAGTGTCTTAATTAAACTAGCTCATTAGTCTAATCTACTCATTTCTCATCTATCCACCCCTATCGAGATTTAATATGTATTGTACAATTTTAAAAGTCACAACATGTACGTTTGTTCTCTTAAAGGTATTCATATAATCTTTCATTTAAGATGTATTATCAACATATTTTTATGAATCTATATGATGCTTTAATTTAAAAAATAATATGCATTAAAATATTTAATACTACATTTTTAACACAAATAAAGTGATCCACGTCCCTATGCCCCAAAAAAATGAGTCACTTCGGACCAGACGAAAAGAGTATAACTTTTTTCTTGTAGTGAAACTCCTTTTGTTTTTTATTTACGTGTCTACAGCTGCCGAAATACACATTTCTAGGATGTAGGAGAAGCATCATATATAATGATACTGAAAATGTATTATAATGAACGATGCACTAGTACTGCAAATGCATTATAACATTATAGTTACTCATAACGAATATCTTTGTTTTACTTTTTACAAAAATATATTTTTATAGGATCTCATCTATATATAAATGTATATGAAAGACAAATAAATGATATGCTAGTCACTCATTCGTGGACACCTTGCCGTTTTATCACGTTTGTATTACTTTTTTTAAATTTTTATTTTTGTTTTACATTCTAGTATCTTATAAATTAATTTAGAAATCATGAAATCTAAAAAATCAATGCTCGATTTGTTATTTTTTATTTTTAACTTCAAAAAATGAGTAATAAAATAAATCGAGCTTTGATTTTTATTTATTTATTAAATTTTATAATTTCTAAATCAATTTCTAAAATACTAGAATGTAAAACAAAAATTAAAATTAAAAAAATAATGCAAACGTGATAAACGACGAGGTGTCCACGAATGGATGACTAGCATATCATTTCTCATGAATGAAAGACAATAATTAAAAGCAAATCTAAAATATATTTAGTGGTCAACATTCAACAAGATTCATTTACACGAGTATTAAAATGAATTTGTATGGATAAACTATCTGTGACTGTGATGATGTTGATATTTCAAATTTCATACTAGTATTTAATTTAAATACTTTGTTTTTTGTGTTTTATTTATTTATTTATTTATTTTAAGAAAATTAAACCAATAGGGTACAGCTAGATAAGATTGTGCTATCAACACCAATAACTTTCGTGGCCCTCATTTCTTCCCCAATGGTACGTTCTTTTCTGGATACTATATTTGACTTTATCCTACAAATACATAAAATTAAAAATAAATTAAATTATCGTACTAAAGATCGTAATCATGATTCTCAATTACGTGAATCTTAGACAAACTTCACAATTGTTGAATAATATTAAATGATAAAATAAAATAATAAGAGTCCATAACTATTTATACTATCCGCAACTCCTACGTATAATACGTAAAATCTAGTAGTTTAATTGTTGGTCGATACCAACATAATTGTAACATACGTCATGAAGCCCAAAAACTTATCAAACCTACTACTACATCTATCCTATATAGTTAGTCCATTTTGCTTTATTGACTTTTCCGGCACGCGTTTCCACCGAAATCTAATACGGGTTTTAAAATATAATTTTGTAGTATCGTTTTTTTACGGGATACTACGAGTGTCATAGTATCCCGTAAAAAAAACGATACTTCAAAATTATATTCTAAAACTCGTATTAGGTTTCGATGGAAACGCGTGCCGAAAAAGTCAATAAAGCAAAATGGACTAATTATATGAGATGTAGGTAGTATTTCATACATAAACATGGCTCTCCATAAAATAAAATAAATAAATAAAACCCAACATTTTCATACTCTCTACTTCAAGAATTAGAGTTGGAATTTTCTACGAATTTTCTGTAATATTCAAAACGTTCTTTGAGAAAAACATCCAAATCAAGGAAAAGACTTAAAGCATCGGTAAGAAAAAGACATAAAAAGACAGTAAATATTTTTAGGCTACGGTTGCTTTTTATATGTCTACTTAGAGGATACTTAGAGGAATATAGATGACAATAATATGATTCAAAATTATAAAGAGTACTAAATAATGTAACTCACAATTTTTATTTCTGTTTATTTTGAATTATAAAAAAATTATACAATTATTTATATTATACACATATTGTTTACTTTGTAAAAAATAAATTGATAAAATAAAAAATGTCTAAATTTATTCTTAAATTATACTCCCTCCGGCTCAAGATTCGTGAGACCTTTCTTTTTGGCATTTTCGGCACGCATTTCCATGCTTCTCGTTGATGAGTTTTAAAATGAATTTTTGGAGTATTTTTCTTTTTACGGGATACTACGAGTGTCATAGTATCTCGTAAAAAGAAAAATACCTCAAAAATTCATTTTAAAATTCATCAACAAGAAGCGTGGAAATGCGTGCCGAAAATGCCAAAAAGAAAGGTCTCACGAATCTTGAGCCGGAGGGAGTAGTACTTATATTTTACTACGGTGATCGTATGAACTAAATTATCTTCTGATTAATTATATCATAAGCAGGTGACATTTTGGCAGTTTATAATATAATGACCAAAGGGCCACCATTATTTAACATAATGGGTTTGTCTTTCTCGGGAAATAAAAATAAAATAAAATAAAAATAAAATAAAATAAAATAAAATAAAATAAAATAGTCCAACCTCTTTATGTGCTAGAAAGATATAGGTGAAATATCATTGTCAGTTGCGTCTAAAATTTAATTCTTGCGGTTCACGATTTATTGTACATAATTTGGAAATGTTGTAAATAATTTATTTATGTGAAACATTATTTATGGATTTAAATTAGGATTTTCCTTCTTGAAAATATATCTTTTAGTAACCTTATTGTAATACGCATAATGTGAAATTAACGAGAAATTTGCCGTTCTCCTGACCCTCTTCTACTTCCTTTCTTTTACGTGTGTTATTTATTCCGTTCTATAATACTCCTTTCGTCCTGTATCAGATGATACGATTCTTTTCGGTATAGGAATTACGAAAATGTAGATTAGTATATTACGGAGTAAGTATTTTTGTAATTATGGAAACTCATGTGCACCTTTTCAACACGTAAAGTAGTTTTTTATTATTATTATTATTATTATTTTTAATACGGCCTTAACTATATACTAATTTAGCTCTAAAATTCATACTACTTAATATAAAAATATATCATCTTTTGTGGAAACGTCGCAAAAGTAAAACGTATTATCTAGCACTAAACGGAGAGAGTATTTTTTTATGGGTTTGGAAAAAGTTTCCATTCTTTAATTTTTATTCTCTTAGGAATCATATTCCCACCTAAGTCAACCTTAATTGACGTGGCACTGATATTGAATTTTCGTATAAAGCCATCTCCATTTTATTGAAACTTAGTAGAACACGTGTACATATACTCGGGGAAAAAGTTTGTGCTAAGGTACACGTGTGACCAAATTCTCTTCGCATTTTATCAAGTGCTTTATAAGAGAATAATTTTTTCTTGAAGGAATATCTAGAGGTAATAATTTGATCGTTTTTATTAATAGAAAGGTTAATATGGTCTTCATTTTGTTTTTAATCAATCAAATATTCAAGTCTCTATTATTATTTTAGGTATAAATTCAATTGCTTTTTGTGACTCGTCATTCTCTTGAAGCAAAATATTTGACCTTTCACAAAATATCTTAATAATTAGTATAATTACAATTACATAAGTAATTAATCAATTAACCCCGATGAAAAAAATAATCAATTAATTGTGTCGGTAGCTTGGTGTTACGTTGGTGGACGACACTTTAATTATAAGTCCACATGGCAACACATTACATGCACGAAGTGCACATTAACAAAATTATTGTAATTTAATTTAATTATATGACGTGTGACGTTTCAGTGCCGTAGATGTGTATTTTTGGTAATTTATTTGTTTTTAGAAGGAAAAAAAGAAAAAGGAAACACGCCATCTAAATTCAAAACATTTAAATAAATAAAAAAAAACCGGGGGCACATTGAAAATGGATGCAAAAAGTGAGAAATTTTCGATAGTTGGTGGTTGGTATGTCATATTTAATTTGTGACCCACAAAATGCTTCCACATTAAAACTTGAGGGAGGCCAAAATTCATGTCGTGACATCATTGCACCTCACGCTTTCTATAGCACTCAATTAATTAATAAAAATGAAAAACTATTGCAAATTAATTAATTATGCCAAATTAAATAGCGGGTAACTCGATCTATAATGTATTGATCTTGAAACGAGTCCAACACGTATTGAACAAGGTGAATATACATGTATTGTATTTTTTACAATTTTTTTTGGATTCTTTTATGATTTCAGTACTGTATGATAGTTCAAAAAAGTCAAATAAACAGTACTGATGTTGACTTGATAACTATTAATCTTTCTGACTACTTAGTAATTGGTCAAATGGACTAGTATCGAGTATCAAGTACGTGCGAAAAATGTATGCCATAGATTATACTCATTTTGCTGAAATATATCATTATTAACTTAAATTAGTAGCCATGCTTGTGCAATCAGTTTAATGCAAAGTCAAATAATTTGTGTTACTAACGAGAAACGATTGAAATAATTTTCAGAATAAAGTGTGAATGACAGTTGAGTGAAACTATAAAACAAGTAGATACGAATTTATAGTGGTCCGATCAAATTGATATGCGTCTACTTATCACAATTCACAACCTCAAAAGTTCAAGTCTTACGTTTTACAACGGACAACTTAGAGCCTCATCTTCAACTCTTTATCTTGAAAGATATAAACCAGTTTTACAAATTTTAAGCACATTAATCTTGTAACATTGAATAAAATCCGTTAGCAAATTATTAATTGACAGCTGGAATTTTAGATTGTACAGATGTAATTGGTAGGTTTCCATACAAAAAGCCAAAAACAAACGTATATATCATTACTATATATGCATAAACCATAGACCACACTAGAAGAAAAAACAAACGTATATATCATTATACAAAAATAAATATCTGAAACTGAAATGACATTTAAAAAAAAGGAAAATCATATCGCCTGTTTGCAAAGCAAGGTGACACGTAGTTGTTAATAAATGGTGCTTATTTGCTTATTAATGGATATAATAAGTCGGAATCAAATGATAAGATTCTTATATAAAATAGGAGCTTTCAAATTTTTTGGGGTCAATTCTGCCCGCTATATAAATGCACTTCCACACACGCACATACTTTTAGAGAGAGAAAGAGAGACGAGATATTGAAGAGAGACGAGATGATATATTGACGAGATATCGCGGGACGAGATAAATAATGTTGATAGTGGGAGGGAGGGAGGAGACAAATATAGGTTGTCAGTGTCAGAGTTTGCGCTTTCAATTATCAATTAATATTATAAAAAAATAAGAAAAGATCCTAAAAAAAATTAAAAAAAAAAAGAAAGAAAAGAAAAGGAAAAGAGAGAGGGATTTGGGGGAAAGTGGTAGGAGTATTACATTACATGTACGATTACGCAATTAATGTATTTAGTGTGGGTCCCATCTCTCTCTCAACCCCAACTTGCGCTTGACTTCACCCGCTTCTACATCACGTGCCCTATCTCTTTCTTTGGCCTTTTTTTTTTTTTTTTCTTTTCTTTTTCTGTTTATTTGTTATTTATTCGCTAAAGTAATTATGATTGTAGCTATCTTGTTTATTTATACACTTTGTGGATCCAAGTGTCTCAAATTTATTCCTTCTTAGATTACACATTTAAAAGAGCTGCAAAATGACTCTTTTTCACATTTACACATCATACTCAATTCACGAACTGAAAAGAATGTGGACGTTTTGAATGAACGTGGAATATATATAATTGTAAAAGATAAACAGTCTAGATCGATGTTTAGTTATCATACGAGAATTGGTTTCTTTATGAAATACTCTAAAGAGCTGCAAAATGACTCTTATTTTTCACATTTACACATTATACTCAATTCACGAACCGAAAAGAATGTGGGCGTTTTGAATGAACGTGGGAATATATATATAGTTGTAAAAGATAGATAGTCTAGATCGATATCTGGTTATCATATTAGAATTGGTTTCTTTTTGAAATAATATATACTCCGTATAATTGATGTCGTTGGAATTGCAGTCGCCACCTTTAGCGTGGGGGAAAATCTCTCAATATATGCAATAGTCTGCAAATCACATGATAAGAAGAGTAAATAATGAAGACGTGACACTCTCAATCAGTATAATTTAAAATTATTTATATATTTCTCATTATATATACTTAATTAGCGAGGACACAATATATATATATATATATATATATATATATATATATATTAATTTAGAAACAAAATTTAAGATTGTACATATTTTTATTTTAGTATATGATCTCACATATTTTCATTATTATTAAAACGTTCAATCTCCATCACAAAGTGAGTTTCATTTTCTACTCACAATAACATTCATCATTATTATTATTAAAACGTTCACTCTCCATCACAAAGTGAGTTACATTTTCTACTTACAATAACATTCATCATTATTATTATTATTGAAACGTTCACTCTCCATCACATATAAAAAATGCACATTTTTTTATATAGTTAAGGACCTTCGACGTATTATCAACAGCTCAAAAGTTTAAAGTGCATTCTATTTCTCCCTTTAGATGATTCTCCCATTCAATGTAAATATTATTATCTATTTGTTGAATGTCTATATGTCAACATTTTTATAAATCATACTAGTAGTTTATTTGCAAAAAAATTATTGCATGCCCATTTATTATTATTATTATTATTATTATTATTATTATTATTATTATTATTATTATTATTATTATTATGTCGCGGGAATTTGCAGCCGCTACTTTTGGTGCGTACTGGGTAAACTTCATCTATGTGCAGCAACCTACATACCACACAGAGGAAGTAAATCAGACTTGAGTAGACAGCTGTGACAAACTCAGACCTATAAATGCATGAGTAAGATTTGAACGCGTGACCATTTATAACTATCGTTGGATTTATAGATTGATATCCCTTTTAATATTTTAGGCATCATAAATCTTATCCATTTATCCAAATGTAAAATTATATAGCTTTCGGTCATTGCTTAGAAAAATAATACTCCCTCCGTCCATTAAAAGTGTGGTGTGCTTTTGGTGGTTTTTAATAAAATAAAATAAAAATATATGATTAGTATATATTTTTTTCATTAGGGTTGGGTTCCACTATAGAAAAAGTTAAAGATATAAATAACGAGAAAATAGAAACATAAAGAATAGAAAAGTATATAATGTCATGGACTAAAATAGAAATACCTCAATTTTTGTAAACTAAGTGAATTAAAGAAAAGGCCAAATTTATATATCATGTAAAAGCAAGTGATCTTAAAACTTTACGAAGTCAAAATCCTGAATTATATATATACATATTTCTATTTAATATAGTAAATAAAGAGGTAAAGTGAGAATATGCAATAATTTTGTCCTCTGGAATTCGAGTGATGTAGAATATTTTGGAGGAGCATTCTATGGATGTAAAATGAATAATTTGAACAAAAATGTTTCTCTCGACCACATTCAATGTTTCATTGCGGTGCAGGTGTAGCCACGACGCCAATAATTTATGCTTCATTTCTCTTTCAACTTTATAATGTGAAAGTATACATCATTCGCTCTATGAGTGTTCTTTCCACTATTGACATACTTAATGTGTCGACGTGTTGATAATATATTTACAGAAAATTATTATAAATATATAGTTTTAAAATAAATTATACCCAGAAAAGTTAAATCATACTCCCTTCATTTCACCCAATTTGACACATTTGCTTTTGAGACTTTTTGGTACGTTTTTCCACGCTTCTTGATGATGGGTTTTAAAATGGATTTTTGAAGATTTCTTTTAGTATCCCGTAAAAGAAAGAAATCTTCAAAAATTTATTTTAAAACCCATCATCAAGAAGCGTGGAAAAACGTGCCAGAAAGTCTCAAAAGCAAAGATGCCAAATTGGGTGAAATGGAAGGAGTATTAAAAAGAAATAAAATTTACATGAAAAAATTACCGACATGATTTTGCCATATCAACAATGAACATAAACATACATTAGACATACTTAATGTGCATATCGCTGAACAGTGCTAAAATGATAATTTTTTCAAGTAGAGTTTGACTCAATCCCATACTAATAGCCCAATTTGTTTTTACCACAAATTTTTATGCATATGGATTTAGTTGCAAAAGTAAGAAGACCATTAGTTAACTAAACACAATTTTTTATGTACATGAGAAGAAGAGATGTAAGGTAGGCTTTAGAATTTCCAGACTTAATGAGTTAAGTGGGTTGATTAGTGGTCATTTAATGACCTGATTTATTTTATTTTAGGTAACTGGACTAGTTGTACGAGACAACAATGAGAAAACACAAAACTACTAGTTTGCGGAGTAATGCTACAATTCCCACCGTGGGCATAGTTAATGTGCTCGCGGATGATGTGGCAATGTTGTAAATAAAGAAACTAATATAAGTATATACTATAAATACTAAACCCTACAAAAAAAAATCAACTCTAAATGAAAAAATTACCTACATGGCATTATCACATCAACTATGAGTGTAGGTCCCGATAAGTATGTATTGGTGTATGGGGGGAATACACCAATTAGCCAACAGTTTTTGACTTTACAAAACAATTTGATCTAACTGAGTCGTCACTCAAGTTTATCAGAGCAGCTTAGTTTTCCAGCTCAATCAGTAAACTGCTGAGCTTGCAAAACTAATTTGCGTGCGGAAGTTTGGTGGAAAGGTTGGCTAACAGTTTTCAAAGACAGTGCTCATGCAAGACAGGTTACGATAGTGCAGGTTGTGAGCATGCAAACTGTGTGAATGAAGATGTAAAGATAAATAATAACAGAGAGAAACACGGGGAGTTTTTATCGTGGTTCGGAGTAAACAGCTCCTACGTCCACGCCAGATTCCGTCGAATCTGTAATCCCTTAACTTGAGATTTTCACTCCTTTTAACACTGGTGGAGGTCCAGTCCAAATTCAAGTCTTTCTCCTTAGACTGAATCTAGCACGTTTCTTGAGTCGTGTCTCTTCTTACTTTACATACAATCTTACATACGATCTTACTAATGCTAAACAACTAGCACTAATATCCAAACTGGAAAGCTGTGAAAAGCTATCACCGTTAGGAATACAACTCTATCAACTACACTGAATATCAACTGTGATGGTAGTGAGAGTGTGTGTGATGTGTTCTGGTAAGACAGTTTCCAGATAGATCAGAAATCTACAGAGATCAACACTTGGGAAAACTCTTGTAATTTCGAGTGTTGATTTGAGCAATTTTCAGCTTGAGATTTCTGCAGCGTTTTAGCTTGTGTATTGATTTTCCCGTTTTTTTTCTTTCTGGAATGAGTTGAGGTATTTATAGTGAAGCATTTGAAATAGAGCCGTTGGAAGTGTGTCAGAATTTGCAGTACTGTACACTGACACAATTCTTGTCGTTGGGTGAGAACAGGTTCCTCAGCTACAGCTCAGGTTGGTCTTCACAGGTCGGCCTTCCCGTACCTCGAACTGTCTTTGGTCTTCTGTAACCTTTGGGTGAAATCTTCAAGTATGGTAAGAGCAGGTTACATGGACAGATTACATAATGGAACAGTATGACAGATTTGAGTAGATTAGGTACAAGGTTGCACTACCAACCTTGACCTTTACATAGCAACCTGTCCGGGTTAAGCTTGACTGATCCAAATACGGAGACCAGCATGTTCCACTTAAAAACTTATATCTAAGTATGGTTTCTAATAGCATTATCAAAACTCAGTTTCAAAGGGTTCCCAACAATGAGCATATTAAATGTGTCCATCGTGAATAGGAATAGATAAGGGCTAAGAGAGATTTTGGTAGAAGAAGAGGTTAAAGCTAAAATTGAGTGTGTCCTCCAACTTCGAACCAAGCCTCCTTTTATAAGCCTAAATCTCGGACTTGAGCGGCGGAATTGAAATATTCTTGAAAAACAGTAACCACACAATGTACAGTGGCCGCAATACTAACAGTGTCTTGACGTCATGGATGACCTCATGAACAGTAGCAACAGTAAAACTTCCAAAATTGAGCACAGTATTGACTGTAAGAATTCGTCATTACTTGCGTCATAACGCACCACCTTTGTCTTTAATTATCGCACTTATTGTGATTGAGAATCTTGCATCATTGTGTCGGTTTCCATCTTATCATCTTCTTCTTCATCAGAATCGGTTGATGATGATGAGCTGGATTCCAACAATGCTTTCATCTGTTTTTTCAAATCTTTCTTTGAAGATCCTGCAAGTAATTCTTGAAGCAAATCTTTGAGATCCTTTTTAGGCTCGATTTTCTTCTCAATAATAGGTTCAAGGCTTATAAGACCTTTAGCTGCAAAAACAGATTCGGTGAAGAAATCGAATTTATCCCACCATTTAATTAAAATTCTTCTCCCCAAATATGGGATAACAAAAGAAGTTTCAAATTTCTCAACACTTCTTCGTGAGACTAAAACATCCCATCTACAGATCCATGGAACCTGGTATAAGGCGGAGAACATAAGAGCATGATTTTTCATTAAAAATCTTCGAAAAACAGGCTTCTATACTTGCTGCTTAATTGTATTTCTTTTATTAGATTATATTCTTGTTTTTCTGTTCTTTCTTCTGTCTGGTGAAACCCCAAGTCGCGTTGCCTGTTGTTTCCGTAAATCCCAGAAGAGGTAGGAGTTTTGGCGTAAAATCGTTGACAGTGATCCAGAATTAGAAGAATGGATAGACTTTCAAGGGTTATGTCTTTTAGAAGAAATGCTAATGAGCAACTTAGGAAAATCGAAGAAAAAAGAAACAAAGAGATTATTATCTCTGAAGACTTTAATAAAAGTCTAAATGAATGGAAGATGCCAGAATACTCGGCATCAAGAATCTACAAAAGTACCGGCAGTTTTATAAAGAAAACTGATGTAATTATTAAAACAGTTGAAGAAGCAATTCCTTTATCAGAGGAATATAAATCGATTCAATTATTCTCAAAAGATCTTATAAGATTTCATAGGGAAAATAATAAATTTCTACATATAGGAATGGTGCAAATTGCTCTAAAACCTGCCTCTAGATTAGGTTTAAACACTTCAGCAATAATCGCTGTTCGTGATAAAAGACACAATAAATTCCATGATTCCTTATTAGGAATAGTTGAGTCTACACTCTGTGATGGACCAATATATTTTTCGTGCTATCCTAATTTCATAGTATCTTTAAAAGATCCAAATATTATGCATGCTTTATGTATTGATCTTAAATCAGAAGGATTTGATTTAATGAAAAATACTGATAATGTAATCCTAATCTATAGGATATATTATAGAGTTATGAATACAACCTTTTCTAATATAAGAAACGTTCCTACAGAAAGTAATCAGACTACTTTATTTGTTACCGATATTGCTAAAAGCAATACTGTTGTTCCAAAGACTATTACGTGGGATCAGGTTAAATTACCTGAAAGGTGGATATTAGAAGAGGCGAATCCACCAAAGAAAATTGAAAACTCGAAATTAGAGGATATAATTGAATATCCTGATGGAGATGTTGAAATTAGGTTCTCATCAGATAGAGTTACTAGACTTAAATTAAAGTCTAAGTCTTTAAAAGAAGACTATTCAAGTAGAAGATCTACTTCATCCATACCTCTTTCTAATTTAGAAAGACAAAGTGTTAGATCTAAGACTACTTTTGATGGTGTTAGTCAACCTGAATATAAGGTGGAAATTCCAGAATCCTCACATAGATCACCTACCATGTCAGATATGGGATATGATGATCAAAGTGTTTTTGGAATAAGCACACTAACACTTGAAGAAGAGGATAAGTTTCCTTTTAAGGGAGATATTAGAGAATTATTTTATTCTCAAGAAAATGAAATCAAAAGAAAATGGTTCTTTATGAAGAAAAAATCTAAACAAAATTTATGGTTTAAACGATACAAAATGTATCTTGAGAAAAGTGATGAATATATAGATTTCTTTGAACTTATTAGAAAATTCTATAGACTACATAAAAAGATTATCCTAATTTTGAGGATAAAAGGGTAGTTATGACTATTAATTCTAATTATGAGAATTATGTCACAAAAAATGGAAAAGTTATTAGGAGTATTCATCCTCCTGACTCAAATCTTGTTATAAAAGTTAGAAATGAGGAAGTTATTGCTACTCCCTATAGGAAAGATAATAGTAGGATTGAAGCTGTTGTGGAGCAGAATAATTTCACAAATCTCAGCCTACAATCAATAGGAAAACAATTAAATAGGATTGAGCAAAATGTTTGCCAAGGGGTTTATATACAACCTACTAACGATAACAGTGTTGTAAGCACTGAGAAGGTTTTAATAAAACCTTTACCCGCTGAAGCTATTGATTTAAATATCGATAAAAATACAAATAATGAATTAGTCGATGAAATTGTCAAAAGGCTTAAAAGTCTTGATATTAATAAAGTTCAGATGGCTCCCCTTACTGAAGTCAGTAATCCAGAGGTTGTTGATTGCAGTGATTCGGATTCGGATAATTCCGAAAAAAACATTAATAATGTTGAACAAATGTTTTTAAAAGAACAAGAAAATTCTTTACAACTTAATAAAGTTGGATATAAAGGAAAACAGGTTTATAATATACCTGGAAAGCCTTATTACCATAGGCCTACACCAGTTGATCTTCTTTTTGAAGAACAGGATAGTTATGGATATGTCTCCTTTGATGGTACATCAATAACCGAATGGAATATTGATGGACATTCTGAATATCAGATACAAACAAAAATACATTATATGCTTATGTATGCTACAGCATCAAAATTAAAAAATAACTCTGATAAAAATATTGCTATCGCAATTATTCAAGGCTTTACTGGCCAACTTAGAGGTTGGTGGGATTTTCACTTATCTAGTGAAGCAAAAAATCATATTCTAAATGCAGTAAAAACAGAGGGTGAAACACAAGTTACTGATTGTGTTAATACCTTAGTTTTTACAATTGCTAAGCATTTTATTGGTACAACCAATCTTCATTACGATAAGACTCAAGAACAGCTTATGAGTTTAAGATGTCCTAAATTATCTCATTTTAAATGGTATAAGGATGTGTTCTTTTCCAAAATCTTTTCTCGAGAGGATAGTGGACATGATTTTTGGAAAGAAAAGTTCTTATCAGGACTACCCCATATGTTTTGTGAAAGAGTTAAAACTCGTATTAAGCAAAAGAATCAAGGATTAATTCCTTACTCCATATATACTTATGGAGACCTGGTTGCAGAAATAACTGCAGAAGGAATTGCTCTGTGTAATGAGATAAAATTACATAAGCAAATTCAAAAAGAAAAAATTTTAGGAAAAGAAGTCTTAGGAGACTTTTGTGAACAAATTGGTGTCACACCTATAGGCCCTTCAGGATCTAAGGAAATTAAAGGGTTTAAAAAACCTAAAAAATATAAGAATAAGAAATATAAGGATTATGATCCTTCGTACAAAAAGAAAAGATATAAAAAAACCCATAAAAGGGATGAAAATAGAAAAGAGGATAATAAGATCCATAAAATTCCAATTTGTTGGAAGTGCCATAAAGCTGGCCATTACGCTAATAAGTGTAAAATGAAAAAGAAAATAAACAGTCTTGAAATTGACAAAGACTTAAAAAAGTCTTTAAAAAAGCTTCTCCTTGAAGATTCTGACCCCGAAAAAGAAGATAGAAAAATTTCTGCTATAGTAGAAGATGATAATAAAGAAAGTGATTCTGATAATGAATCAACTGAAAATGAAGAAAGTAATTGCGAAGGAAATTGTGATTACTATAAAGCCTTATGTAAGGCTAATGGTTTATGTGTCCTTACAAGGGAAGAAAATTTTATTCTTGATCTTATAGATAAAATTCAAGATCCCGAAGAAAAAAGAGAAATGCTCCAAAAATATTTGGACAGCTATAAGAATAAAAAACAAGAATTAAGGTTTAAAGAACCTGAACACTATAATCTTAAAGAAATCATGGATAGAATGAAGCCTTCCATAGCTTCGACTAGCAGTAAAGACATTACTGTTTCTGAATTAAAATATGAAGTAAATACTCTTAAGAAAGAGTTACAAGAAATAAAATCTAGAATTCTTATTTTAGAAACAGAAAAAGAACTCAAACCTGAAAATAATGATTCAGATGATGAAAAGATTCTTAGTGAGGAATTAAATTCCATGACATTCTTAAATATGGTTGATCGTGTTATTACACATAAATGGCATATAAAATTACCATTGTAGTTCATAAAGAGTATTATTTCGATGCTATTGCTATGGTAGACTCAGGTGCAGATCTAAACTGCATAAATGAAGGAATAATTCCTTCAAGATATTTTGAAAAAACTACCGAAATCTTAAATGCTGCAGATGGTAGAAAATTACATGTTAAGTATAAACTGAATAAAACTTCAGTCTGCAATAAAGGAGTTTGCTTAGAAATGCCATTTATAATGGTTAAAAATTTATCTCATGATGTTATTCTAGGAAATCCTTTCCTACATATGTTATACCCTATTAAAAATATTAGTGAAAGGGGTATAAAGTCTGAGGTTGAAGGGAGAGAGATTGAGTTTAAATTTATAACTCAACCTAAAACTCATGGTATTGATGTTCTTCAAAGAACGGTAAAAAGAAAAGAAAATCTTCTTAATTCTCTTAATCAAGAGATAAATTTTAAGAAAATAGAAGATAAATTATCTTTTCCCTTTATACAAAAGAAAATCAATGATATAAAATCTCTAATAGAAAATACTTTATGCTCAGACATTCCCAATGCTTTTTGGGAAAGAAAGAAGCATGTGGTATCTTTACCATATGAGCCTGACTTTAAAGAAAGTCTTATTCCTACTAAAGCCCGTCCTATTGCGATGGGTCCTAGGCATTTAGAAATATGCAAAAAAGAAATAGATGAGTTATTACTCAAAAAATTAATCAGACCCTCCAAAAGTCCTTGGAGTTGCCCAGCATTCTATGTTGAAAATGCAGCCGAACTTGAACGAGGAGTTCCTCGATTAGTCATTAATTATAAACCTTTAAATAAGGTTTTAAGGTGGATTAGATATCCAATTCCTAATAAAAAGGATCTTCTTAATAGACTTTATTCTGCTAAAGTCATGTCTAAATTCGACCTAAAATCAGGGTTTTGGCAAATACAAATTGAAGAAAAAGATCGGTATAAAACCGCTTTTACTGTTCCTTTTGGGCATTATGAATGGAATGTTATGCCCTTTGGGTTAAAGAATGCTCCTTCTGAATTTCAGAAGATAATGAATGATATTTTTAGTCCTTATACGACTTTCATAATAGTTTATATAGATGATGTACTGATTTATTCTGAATCAGTTGATCAACATTTCAAACATATTAACATATTTATTAATATAGTCAAAAGAGCTGGTCTTGTTGTCTCAGCTAAAAAGATTAAACTCTTTCAAACAGAAATTAAATTTCTTGGTCATAATATTAGACAGGGAACTATATTCCCAATTGATAGAGCGATTATATTCGCAGAAAAATTTCCCGATGAAATAAAAGATAAAAATCAATTACAGAGATTTTTAGGAAGTCTGAATTATATTTCAGAATTTTATAAAAAACTAGCACAAGATGCTAAACCTTTATTTGATAGGTTAAAGAAAACACCACCACCTTGGGATAATACTCATACCCAAGCAGTTAGAAAAATTAAAAATAGAATCAAGGAAATTCCTTGTTTAGCAATATCACACCCTGATGCTTTTAAGATCGTTGAAACAGATGCATCAGATTTAGGGTATGGAGGAATTCTTAAACAAAGAATTAATAATAAAGAATCTTTAGTTAGATTCACTTCAGGAGTCTGGAGAGGACCTCGGGTTAATTACTCGACTGTGAAAAAAGAAGTATTATCAATTGTCTTATGTATTCAAAAGTTTGAAAGTGATCTTTTGAATAAGAAATTTCTTGTTAGAGTTGATTGTAAATCTGCAAAAGAAATTTTGCAAAAAGATGTTAAAAACATTGCTTCTAAACAGATTTTTGCTAGATGGCAAGCCATCCTTTCTATATTTGATTTTGATATTGAGTTTATTAAAGGATCTGATAATTCTTTACCAGATTTCTTAACTCGTGAATTTTTGCAGGGTCATTATGAATAGGGGAAAAGAAGCTCAAAAGATGCAACAGACTTATAAGTCTGCAATCACTGACAAGAATGATAAAACTCTGAAGAAAGAAGCCTTAAAGGCTATCCCCGAAGATGAAAAACTTAGAGAAGATGCTTATAAGCTCGCTGTTAAAACTGATAATCCTAAGGAATATATATTTCCTTATATTCCTAGTACTACGATTTGGATATCTCCAATCGAAAGTAAATATATCAATCTTTCAGCAGAAGAAGTTATGAACTTCTATCTAAGAAATTTCACTGATCCTTATTTATATCCGAAGGATTTTTATTTCTACCAGTATATTCTTGAGTATACTGGATCAGTTAGTTTTAGTCAATTTTCAAGGAATCAAGAGACAGTAGCTTATTCTAAAGTTACGATTCAAAAAATCCTTACCCCAGAACAATGGGATAGTGATCTTTATAGATTTAAAGAAATGATTCCAGATTCTGGCCATCCTCATAGGAAAAGAATGCACTTCAATTATTTTGATTATATCAAAGCTTGGGATTTGGCTTTTTCGTATGAAAATAAATTGAGAAAACATAGTTGGTTTTTTCAATTTAGAAATAATGAAGGAATTAAATTCCCACATTGGTTTGTTAAATGGTTTTCGGAATGGGGATTATATCCCATCATTTTTCCTCATAAAGTGAGAATTATTTTTGAGGATTTTGTTAGGGTAAACCCTACGATGAAAAATCATGCTCTTATGTTCTCCGCCTTATACCAGGTTCCATGGATCTGTAGATGGGATGTTTTAGTCTCACGAAGAAGTGTTGAGAAATTTGAAACTTCTTTTGTTATCCCATATTTGGGGAGAAGAATTTTAATTAAATGGTGGGATAAATTCGATTTCTTCACCGAATCTGTTTTTGCAGCTAAAGGTCTTATAAGCCTTGAACCTATTATTGAGAAGAAAATCGAGCCTAAAAAGGATCTCAAAGATTTGCTTCAAGAATTACTTGCAGGATCTTCAAAGAAAGATTTGAAAAAACAGATGAAAGCATTGTTGGAATCCAGCTCATCATCATCAACCGATTCTGATGAAGAAGAAGATGATAAGATGGAAACCGACACAATGATGCAAGATTCTCAATCACAATAAGTGCGATAATTAAAGACAAAGGTGGTGCGTTATGACGCAAGTAATGACGAATTCTTACAGTCAATACTGTGCTCAATTTTGGAAGTTTTACTGTTGCTACTGTTCATGAGGTCATCCATGACGTCAAGACACTGTTAGTATTGCGGCCACTGTACATTGTGTGGTTACTGTTTTTCAAGAATATTTCAATTCCGCCGCTCAAGTCCGAGATTTAGGCTTATAAAAGGAGGCTTGGTTCGAAGTTGGAGGACACACTCAATTTTAGCTTTAACCTCTTCTTCTACCAAAATCTCTCTTAGCCCTTATCTATTCCTACCCGATCTTGTAAAATATTTTCTTTATCTATGTAAAGGCCTTCGGGCATAGTCATATTTTCTTTTCCCTTAATTATGTAAAGCTTCCGCCAGAAATGGTAGTAGAAGATGATAATAAAGAAAGTGATTCTGATAATGAATCAACTGAAAATGAAGAAAGTAATTGCGAAGGAAATTGTGATTACTATAAAGCCTTATGTAAGGCTAATGGTTTATGTGTCCTTACAAGGGAAGAAAATTTTATTCTTGATCTTATAGATAAAATTCAAGATCCCGAAGAAAAAAGAGAAATGCTCCAAAAATATTTGGACAGCTATAAGAATAAAAAACAAGAATTAAGGTTTAAAGAACCTGAACACTATAATCTTAAAGAAATCATGGATAGAATGAAGCCTTCCATAGCTTCGACTAGCAGTAAAGACATTACTGTTTCTGAATTAAAATATGAAGTAAATACTCTTAAGAAAGAGTTACAAGAAATAAAATATAGAATTCTTATTTTAGAAACAGAAAAAGAACTCAAAACAGGTATCCGAGCCATCTTGGTGAGGAATAGTGTGTACTAAAATACAGTATAAATAAAAGTTTTTCCAGTTTGCATAAAAACTTTGTATCGCTTTATTCACTCGCTTCCTGAAGTATTGTCCAGTTCGTGGTTCGTTGTGCTGAACGGTGTCCTAGATCTTAAAGATCTAAAGGTAAATTCTTTATGAATATTGATAATTCTGAAGTTGAAAATTATATTCATATTCGTGGTATTTGGATTGCTCCAAGAGATTATATTCTTGTTGACGACTTTTCTTATAAGAAGAAAGTTTGTTTAAAAATTAAATGCTGTCGTGAGCATATTGCTTATTTAAAAGAACAAATTGCTAGACCTGATCTTTCAGAAGAAACAAAAGAATTCTATTATTATTCATCTTTAAAAAGAGAATTAATTTCTTTAAAAATCTTCGAAAAACAGGCTTCTATACTTGCTGCTTAATTGTATTTCTTTTATTAGATTATATTCTTGTTTTTCTGTTCTTTCTTCTGTCTGGTGAAACCCCAAGTCGCGTTGCCTGTTGTTTCCGTAAATCCCAGAAGAGGTAGGAGTTTTGGCGTAAAATCGTTGACAGTGATCCAGAATTAGAAGAATGGATAGACTTTCAAGGGTTATGTCTTTTAGAAGAAATGCTAATGAGCAACTTAGGAAAATCGAAGAAAAAAGAAACAAAGAGATTATTATCTCTGAAGACTTTAATAAAAGTCTAAATGAATGGAAGATGCCAGAATACTCGGCATCAAGAATCTACAAAAGTACCGGCAGTTTTATAAAGAAAACTGATGTAATTATTAAAACAGTTGAAGAAGCAATTCCTTTATCAGAGGAATATAAATCGATTCAATTATTCTCAAAAGATCTTATAAGATTTCATAGGGAAAATAATAAATTTCTACATATAGGAATGGTGCAAATTGCTCTAAAACCTGCCTCTAGATTAGGTTTAAACACTTCAGCAATAATCGCTGTTCGTGATAAAAGACACAATAAATTCCATGATTCCTTATTAGGAATAGTTGAGTCTACACTCTGTGATGGACCAATATATTTTTCGTGCTATCCTAATTTCATAGTATCTTTAAAAGATCCAAATATTATGCATGCTTTATGTATTGATCTTAAATCAGAAGGATTTGATTTAATGAAAAATACTGATAATGTAATCCTAATCTATAGGATATATTATAGAGTTATGAATACAACCTTTTCTAATATAAGAAACGTTCCTACAGAAAGTAATCAGACTACTTTATTTGTTACCGATATTGCTAAAAGCAATACTGTTGTTCCAAAGACTATTACGTGGGATCAGGTTAAATTACCTGAAAGGTGGATATTAGAAGAGGCGAATCCACCAAAGAAAATTGAAAACTCGAAATTAGAGGATATAATTGAATATCCTGATGGAGATGTTGAAATTAGGTTCTCATCAGATAGAGTTACTAGACTTAAATTAAAGTCTAAGTCTTTAAAAGAAGACTATTCAAGTAGAAGATCTACTTCATCCATACCTCTTTCTAATTTAGAAAGACAAAGTGTTAGATCTAAGACTACTTTTGATGGTGTTAGTCAACCTGAATATAAGGTGGAAATTCCAGAATCCTCACATAGATCACCTACCATGTCAGATATGGGATATGATGATCAAAGTGTTTTTGGAATAAGCACACTAACACTTGAAGAAGAGGATAAGTTTCCTTTTAAGGGAGATATTAGAGAATTATTTTATTCTCAAGAAAATGAAATCAAAAGAAAATGGTTCTTTATGAAGAAAAAATCTAAACAAAATTTATGGTTTAAACGATACAAAATGTATCTTGAGAAAAGTGATGAATATATAGATTTCTTTGAACTTATTAGAAAATTCTATAGACTACATAAAAAAGATTATCCTAATTTTGAGGATAAAAGGGTAGTTATGACTATTAATTCTAATTATGAGAATTATGTCACAAAAAATGGAAAAGTTATTAGGAGTATTCATCCTCCTGACTCAAATCTTGTTATAAAAGTTAGAAATGAGGAAGTTATTGCTACTCCCTATAGGAAAGATAATAGTAGGATTGAAGCTGTTGTGGAGCAGAATAATTTCACAAATCTCAGCCTACAATCAATAGGAAAACAATTAAATAGGATTGAGCAAAATGTTTGCCAAGGGGTTTATATACAACCTACTAACGATAACAGTGTTGTAAGCACTGAGAAGGTTTTAATAAAACCTTTACCCGCTGAAGCTATTGATTTAAATATCGATAAAAATACAAATAATGAATTAGTCGATGAAATTGTCAAAAGGCTTAAAAGTCTTGATATTAATAAAGTTCAGATGGCTCTGATACCATTTCTGGCGGAAGCTTTACATAATTAAGGGAAAAGAAAATATGACTATGCCCGAAGGCCTTTACATAGATAAAGAAAATATTTTACAAGATCGGGTAGGAATAGATAAGGGCTAAGAGAGATTTTGGTAGAAGAAGAGGTTAAAGCTAAAATTGAGTGTGTCCTCCAACTTCGAACCAAGCCTCCTTTTATAAGCCTAAATCTCGGACTTGAGCGGCGGAATTGAAATATTCTTGAAAAACAGTAACCACACAATGTACAGTGGCCGCAATACTAACAGTGTCTTGACGTCATGGATGACCTCATGAACAGTAGCAACAGTAAAACTTCCAAAATTGAGCACAGTATTGACTGTAAGAATTCGTCATTACTTGCGTCATAACGCACCACCTTTGTCTTTAATTATCGCACTTATTGTGATTGAGAATCTTGCATCATTGTGTCGGTTTCCATCTTATCATCTTCTTCTTCATCAGAATCGGTTGATGATGATGAGCTGGATTCCAACAATGCTTTCATCTGTTTTTTCAAATCTTTCTTTGAAGATCCTGCAAGTAATTCTTGAAGCAAATCTTTGAGATCCTTTTTAGGCTCGATTTTCTTCTCAATAATAGGTTCAAGGCTTATAAGACCTTTAGCTGCAAAAACAGATTCGGTGAAGAAATCGAATTTATCCCACCATTTAATTAAAATTCTTCTCCCCAAATATGGGATAACAAAAGAAGTTTCAAATTTCTCAACACTTCTTCGTGAGACTAAAACATCCCATCTACAGATCCATGGAACCTGGTATAAGGCGGAGAACATAAGAGCATGATTTTTCATCGTAGGGTTTACCCTAACAAAATCCTCAAAAATAATTCTCACTTTATGAGGAAAAATGATGGGATATAATCCCCATTCCGAAAACCATTTAACAAACCAATGTGGGAATTTAATTCCTTCATTATTTCTAAATTGAAAAAACCAACTATGTTTTCTCAATTTATTTTCATACGAAAAAGCCAAATCCCAAGCTTTGATATAATCAAAATAATTGAAGTGCATTCTTTTCCTATGAGGATGGCCAGAATCTGGAATCATTTCTTTAAATCTATAAAGATCACTATCCCATTGTTCTGGGGTAAGGATTTTTTGAATCGTAACTTTAGAATAAGCTACTGTCTCTTGATTCCTTGAAAATTGACTAAAACTAACTGATCCAGTATACTCAAGAATATACTGGTAGAAATAAAAATCCTTCGGATATAAATAAGGATCAGTGAAATTTCTTAGATAGAAGTTCATAACTTCTTCTGCTGAAAGATTGATATATTTACTTTCGATTGGAGATATCCAAATCGTAGTACTAAGAATATAAGGAAATATATATTCCTTAGGATTATCAGTTTTAACAGCGAGCTTATAAGCATCTTCTCTAAGTTTTTCATCTTCGGGGATAGCCTTTAAGGCTTCTTTCTTCAGAGTTTTTTCATTCTTGTCAGTGATTGCAGACTTATAAGTCTGTTGCATCTTTTGAGCTTCTTTTCCCCTATTCATAATGACCCTGCAAAAATTCACGAGTTAAGAAATCTGGTAAAGAATTATCAGATCCTTTAATAAACTCAATATCAAAATCAAATATAGAAAGGATGGCTTGCCATCTAGCAAAAATCTGTTTAGAAGCAATGTTTTTAACATCTTTTTGCAAAATTTCTTTTGCAGATTTACAATCAACTCTAACAAGAAATTTCTTATTCAAAAGATCACTTTCAAACTTTTGAATACATAAGACAATTGATAATACTTCTTTTTTCACAGTCGAGTAATTAACCCGAGGTCCTCTCCAGACTCCTGAAGTGAATCTAACTAAAGATTCTTTATTATTAATTCTTTGTTTAAGAATTCCTCCATACCCTAAATCTGATGCATCTGTTTCAACGATCTTAAAAGCATCAGGGTGTGATATTGCTAAACAAGGAATTTCCTTGATTCTATTTTTAATTTTTCTAACTGCTTGGGTATGAGTATTATCCCAAGGTGGTGGTGTTTTCTTTAACCTATCAAATAAAGGTTTAGCATCTTGTGCTAGTTTTTTATAAAATTCTGAAATATAATTCAGACTTCCTAAAAATCTCTGTAATTGATTTTTATCTTTTATTTCATCGGGAAATTTTTCTGCGAATATAATCGCTCTATCAATTGGGAATATAGTTCCCTGTCTAATATTATGACCAAGAAATTTAATTTCTGTTTGAAAGAGTTTAATCTTTTTAGCTGAGACAACAAGACCAGCTCTTTTGACTATATTAATAAATATGTTAATATGTTTGAAATGTTGATCAACTGATTCAGAATAAATCAGTACATCATCTATATAAACTATTATGAAAGTCGTATAAGGACTAAAAATATCATTCATTATCTTCTGAAATTCAGAAGGAGCATTCTTTAACCCAAAGGGCATAACATTCCATTCATAATGCCCAAAAGGAACAGTAAAAGCGGTTTTATACCGATCTTTTTCTTCAATTTGTATTTGCCAAAACCCTGATTTTAGGTCGAATTTAGACATGACTTTAGCAGAATAAAGTCTATTAAGAAGATCCTTTTTATTAGGAATTGGATATCTAATCCACCTTAAAACCTTATTTAAAGGTTTATAATTAATGACTAATCGAGGAACTCCTCGTTCAAGTTCGGCTGCATTTTCAACATAGAATGCTGGGCAACTCCAAGGACTTTTGGAGGGTCTGATTAATTTTTTGAGTAATAACTCATCTATTTCTTTTTTGCATATTTCTAAATGCCTAGGACCCATCGCAATAGGACGGGCTTTAGTAGGAATAAGACTTTCTTTAAAGTCAGGCTCATATGGTAAAGATACCACATGCTTCTTTCTTTCCCAAAAAGCATTGGGAATGTCTGAGCATAAAGTATTTTCTATTAGAGATTTTATATCATTGATTTTCTTTTGTATAAAGGGAAAAGATAATTTATCTTCTATTTTCTTAAAATTTATCTCTTGATTAAGAGAATTAAGAAGATTTTCTTTTCTTTTTACCGTTCTTTGAAGAACATCAATACCATGAGTTTTAGGTTGAGTTATAAATTTAAACTCAATCTCTCTCCCTTCAACCTCAGACTTTATACCCCTTTCACTAATATTTTTAATAGGGTATAACATATGTAGGAAAGGATTTCCTAGAATAACATCATGAGATAAATTTTTAACCATTATAAATGGCATTTCTAAGCAAACTCCTTTATTGCAGACTGAAGTTTTATTCAGTTTATACTTAACATGTAATTTTCTACCATCTGCAGCATTTAAGATTTCGGTAGTTTTTTCAAAATATCTTGAAGGAATTATTCCTTCATTTATGCAGTTTAGATCTGCACCTGAGTCTACCATAGCAATAGCATCGAAATAATACTCTTTATGAACTACAATGGTAATTTTTATATGCCATTTATGTGTAATAACACGATCAACCATATTTAAGAATGTCATGGAATTTAATTCCTCACTAAGAATCTTTTCATCATCTGAATCATTATTTTCAGGTTTGAGTTCTTTTTCTGTTTCTAAAATAAGAATTCTAGATTTTATTTCTTGTAACTCTTTCTTAAGAGTATTTACTTCATATTTTAATTCAGAAACAGTAATGTCTTTACTGCTAGTCGAAGCTATGGAAGGCTTCATTCTATCCATGATTTCTTTAAGATTATAGTGTTCAGGTTCTTTAAACCTTAATTCTTGTTTTTTATTCTTATAGCTGTCCAAATATTTTTGGAGCATTTCTCTTTTTCTTCGGGATCTTGAATTTTATCTATAAGATCAAGAATAAAATTTTCTTCCCTTGTAAGGACACATAAACCATTAGCCTTACATAAGGCTTTATAGTAATCACAATTTCCTTCGCAATTACTTTCTTCATTTTCAGTTGATTCATTATCAGAATCACTTTCTTTATTATCATCTTCTACTATAGCAGAAATTTTTCTATCTTCTTTTTCGGGTCAGAATCTTCAAGGAGAAGCTTTTTTAAAGACTTTTTTAAGTCTTTGTCAATTTCAAGACTGTTTATTTTCTTTTTCATTTTACACTTATTAGCGTAATGGCCAGCTTTATGGCACTTCCAACAAATTGGAATTTTATGGATCTTATTATCCTCTTTTCTATTTTCATCCTTTTTATGGGTTTTTTTATATCTTTTCTTTTTGTACGAAGGATCATAATCCTTATATTTCTTATTCTTATATTTTTTAGGTTTTTTAAACCCTTTAATTTCCTTAGATCCTGAAGGGCCTATAGGTGTGACACCAATTTGTTCACAAAAGTCTCCTAAGACTTCTTTTCCTAAAATTTTTTCTTTTTGAATTTGCTTATGTAATTTTATCTCATTACACAGAGCAATTCCTTCTGCAGTTATTTCTGCAACCAGGTCTCCATAAGTATATATGGAGTAAGGAATTAATCCTTGATTCTTTTGCTTAATACGAGTTTTAACTCTTTCACAAAACATATGGGGTAGTCCTGATAAGAACTTTTCTTTCCAAAAATCATGTCCACTATCCTCTCGAGAAAAGATTTTGGAAAAGAACACATCCTTATACCATTTAAAATGAGATAATTTAGGACATCTTAAACTCATAAGCTGTTCTTGAGTCTTATCGTAATGAAGATTGGTTGTACCAATAAAATGCTTAGCAATTGTAAAAACTAAGGTATTAACACAATCAGTAACTTGTGTTTCACCCTCTGTTTTTACTGCATTTAGAATATGATTTTTTGCTTCACTAGATAAGTGAAAATCCCACCAACCTCTAAGTTGGCCAGTAAAGCCTTGAATAATTGCGATAGCAATATTTTTATCAGAGTTATTTTTTAATTTTGATGCTGTAGCATACATAAGCATATAATGTATTTTTGTTTGTATCTGATATTCAGAATGTCCATCAATATTCCATTCGGTTATTGATGTACCATCAAAGGAGACATATCCATAACTATCCTGTTCTTCAAAAAGAAGATCAACTGGTGTAGGCCTATGGTAATAAGGCTTTCCAGGTATATTATAAACCTGTTTTCCTTTATATCCAACTTTATTAAGTTGTAAAGAATTTTCTTGTTCTTTTAAAAACATTTGTTCAACATTATTAATGTTTTTTTCGGAATTATCCGAATCCGAATCACTGCAATCAACAACCTCTGGATTACTGACTTCAGTAAGGGGAGCCATCTGAACTTTATTAATATCAAGACTTTTAAGCCTTTTGACAATTTCATCGACTAATTCATTATTTGTATTTTTATCGATATTTAAATCAATAGCTTCAGCGGGTAAAGGTTTTATTAAAACCTTCTCAGTGCTTACAACACTGTTATCGTTAGTAGGTTGTATATAAACCCCTTGGCAAACATTTTGCTCAATCCTATTTAATTGTTTTCCTATTGATTGTAGGCTGAGATTTGTGAAATTATTCTGCTCCACAACAGCTTCAATCCTACTATTATCTTTCCTATAGGGAGTAGCAATAACTTCCTCATTTCTAACTTTTATAACAAGATTTGAGTCAGGAGGATGAATACTCCTAATAACTTTTCCATTTTTTGTGACATAATTCTCATAATTAGAATTAATAGTCATAACTACCCTTTTATCCTCAAAATTAGGATAATCTTTTTTATGTAGTCTATAGAATTTTCTAATAAGTTCAAAGAAATCTATATATTCATCACTTTTCTCAAGATACATTTTGTATCGTTTAAACCATAAATTTTGTTTAGATTTTTTCTTCATAAAGAACCATTTTCTTTTGATTTCATTTTCTTGAGAATAAAATAATTCTCTAATATCTCCCTTAAAAGGAAACTTATCCTCTTCTTCAAGTGTTAGTGTGCTTATTCCAAAAACACTTTGATCATCATATCCCATATCTGACATGGTAGGTGATCTATGTGAGGATTCTGGAATTTCCACCTTATATTCAGGTTGACTAACACCATCAAAAGTAGTCTTAGATCTAACACTTTGTCTTTCTAAATTAGAAAGAGGTATGGATGAAGTAGATCTTCTACTTGAATAGTCTTCTTTTAAAGACTTAGACTTTAATTTAAGTCTAGTAACTCTATCTGATGAGAACCTAATTTCAACATCTCCATCAGGATATTCAATTATATCCTCTAATTTCGAGTTTTCAATTTTCTTTGGTGGATTCGCCTCTTCTAATATCCACCTTTCAGGTAATTTAACCTGATCCCACGTAATAGTCTTTGGAACAACAGTATTGCTTTTAGCAATATCGGTAACAAATAAAGTAGTCTGATTACTTTCTGTAGGAACGTTTCTTATATTAGAAAAGGTTGTATTCATAACTCTATAATATATCCTATAGATTAGGATTACATTATCAGTATTTTTCATTAAATCAAATCCTTCTGATTTAAGATCAATACATAAAGCATGCATAATATTTGGATCTTTTAAAGATACTATGAAATTAGGATAGCACGAAAAATATATTGGTCCATCACAGAGTGTAGACTCAACTATTCCTAATAAGGAATCATGGAATTTATTGTGTCTTTTATCACGAACAGCGATTATTGCTGAAGTGTTTAAACCTAATCTAGAGGCAGGTTTTAGAGCAATTTGCACCATTCCTATATGTAGAAATTTATTATTTTCCCTATGAAATCTTATAAGATCTTTTGAGAATAATTGAATCGATTTATATTCCTCTGATAAAGGAATTGCTTCTTCAACTGTTTTAATAATTACATCAGTTTTCTTTATAAAACTGCCGGTACTTTTGTAGATTCTTGATGCCGAGTATTCTGGCATCTTCCATTCATTTAGACTTTTATTAAAGTCTTCAGAGATAATAATCTCTTTGTTTCTTTTTTCTTCGATTTTCCTAAGTTGCTCATTAGCATTTCTTCTAAAAGACATAACCCTTGAAAGCCTATCCATTCTTCTAATTCTGGATCACTGTCAACGATTTTACGCCAAAACTCCTACCTCTTCTGGGATTTACGGAAACAACAGGCAACGCGACTTGGGGTTTCACCAGACAGAAGAAAGAACAGAAAAACAAGAATATAATCTAATAAAAGAAATACAATTAAGCAGCAAGTATAGAAGCCTGTTTTTCGAAGTATATCCAACTTTATTAAGTTGTAAAGAATTTTCTTGTTCTTTTAAAAACATTTGTTCAACATTATTAATGTTTTTTTCGGAATTATCCGAATCCGAATCACTGCAATCAACAACCTCTGGATTACTGACTTCAGAAATGGTATCCGAGCCATCTTGGTGAGGAATAGTGTGTACTAAAATACAGTATAAATAAAAGTTTTTCCAGTTTGCATAAAAACTTTGTATCGCTTTATTCACTCGCTTCCTGAAGTATTGTCCAGTTCATGGTTCGTTGTGCTGAACGGTGTCCTAGATCTTAAAGATCTAAAGGTAAATTCTTTATGAATATTGATAATTCTGAAGTTGAAAATTATATTCATATTCGTGGTATTTGGATTGCTCCAAGAGATTATATTCTTGTTGACGACTTTTCTTATAAGAAGAAAGTTTGTTTAAAAATTAAATGCTGTCGTGAGCATATTGCTTATTTAAAAGAACAAATTGCTAGACCTGATCTTTCAGAAGAAACAAAAGAATTCTATTATTATTCATCTTTAAAAAGAGAATTAATTTCTTTAAAAATCTTCGAAAAACAGGCTCTGATACCATTTCTGGCGGAAGCTTTACATAATTAAGGGAAAAGAAAATATGACTATGCCCGAAGGCCTTTACATAGATAAAGAAAATATTTTACAAGATCGGGTAGGAATAGATAAGGGCTAAGAGAGATTTTGGTAGAAGAAGAGGTTAAAGCTAAAATTGAGTGTGTCCTCCAACTTCGAACCAAGCCTCCTTTTATAAGCCTAAATCTCGGACTTGAGCGGCGGAATTGAAATATTCTTGAAAAACAGTAACCACACAATGTACAGTGGCCGCAATACTAACAGTGTCTTGACGTCATGGATGACCTCATGAACAGTAGCAACAGTAAAACTTCCAAAATTGAGCACAGTATTGACTGTAAGAATTCGTCATTACTTGCGTCATAAACCCGATCTTGTAAAATATTTTCTTTATCTATGTAAAGGCCTTCGGGCTGAAAAACAGTAACCACACAATGTACAGTGGCCGCACGTTTCTACTGGTTTGCGACGAAGGGAGTATTAATTTTATTGTGCGCAACGCACGGTGTTTTCACACGCGATCACATATGGCTTTGACTAAGTTTTCATTTTTTATTTTTATCTTCTATTTTCTTGGTTATATCGAAATCGTTAGGGAAACTGAAAACCTGATACACCATTCTAATAAAAAAACTTATTTAAATCTCAGTGAGATACCTATGTTAATGTATGGCCATTTGTATTCAATTTAAATGCAATCACTTATCTTTTCTTGTGTTATACAATTTTTAGTCACTTATTTATCTTTTTGTTATTTTGTAGGAATATAATTTTTGTAGGAGAAAAGTATAATTCCAACTACTAATACTTTTCATAGTTTTTTAGATTATATAAAATGAATCTATGAAATAAATGCTTATATTATCTAGTACTAGTACTAGTATAGTAATAATGTGATTATCACAGTATATGAACATAATTAATGTGTATATAATCTTCTTCTTTTTCATTTAACTTACAGTACTTATATGCTTTCAAAAAAAAAACTTACAGTACTTATATGAATCAAATTAAATTAAACATGTGTTTACCACTTTACCTAACACAAATGGCGCAAGTTAAATGAAAATTTTATTATAGGATTCATTGACGAATGACGATGATAGGATGTGGCCCAGAGGCCCAAGATCAGCTCGGCCCACCTAGGTTGAAGCCCAATAACGAGTCAACAAAGTCAGCCAACTGCCCCACAATTTCTCAACCACCCGCGATGATCAGAGTACGGACGGACATGCGAGAGCAGCATCCAGGAAACGCCCGTGACCTCAATTCTCTATAAATAGAGCCATCTTGTAAGATAAGTAGAGGGCTGTATGTTTTAGCAGGAAAGACTTCAATATAAACATCCTCTTTTCCTCCGTGGACGTAGATCTACCCACAGATCGAACCACGTAAATTCTTGTGTTCTTAACTTTTCTTTAAATCTCACCATCATAAAAACACTCCAAAATCAACGATCGATCATTGGCGCCGTCTGTGGGAAATGAAATTCTGTGAAACCAATCAGCGCGTTTTGAGTAAAGATACGATGGTGAGACCAACCCGATCCGCCACCACTGCCGCCGCCGCCGCCAAAGCAAAACAGAAGCAAGCTGACCCCTTCACCAATCCGCCCTACACTCCAGTTAATGAGGAAGAGGGTGACGTTAGTCAAGCCCAGAAAACTGCTTCCCAAATCCGACGTGACCAACAACCCATTCGCCGAACTCCTGAAGGCCACCTGGAGGATGTTCCGTCTGGAGATTCAGCTAGTAGCGATGGGCCCAACCAAGGTGGCAGCCGACGCGGCAACACCGAACTCCAGCCCGAGCTTGGAGACGCACTGAAGGCGTACCTGGACCTCCACGAGCAGGATTTTCGTAAGTTCGTCGATCAACATCGACAACAAAGTCAAAATAGAGAAGACGGAGTCGAACCGTCACAAGGGCGACCCCCAAGTCTCTAGATCGTTGGAGACAGGGAGGCCGAACTTCCCCGAAGGCGACAGGACAATCGCCGTGGGAATAACCGCATTTCACCTCGGCGTGGATCAACGTCACCTCGTCAGAACGCCATTCCACCTCGGCGTGACGAAGGAAATGCCTACCAGGGAAGATTCACCGTGTACGGTCGAATCTCGACTCCCTTCACTAATAAGATACTCTATACTCCCCTCCCGTCGACGTATAGAATGCCTCTTATCCCGCCTTACAACGGGTCACAAGACCCCAGCAACTTCCTATCCCGGTTCCAATATAACATGATGAACCAGGGATTGGCCGAAGATATTTACATGTGTAAAGTCTTCCCCGAGCTGCTAGTGGATAACGCTAGGAGCTGGTTTGATAGCCTCCCTAATAGCAGCATAGGTTCGTATGCCGACCTATTCGACGCTTTCGAACGCCGCTTTTTTCAAAAAGCCGAGGCAAAAATCAGCCCAGCCCAGCTCCTAACCTTAAGGCAGGGGCGGGGAGAAACGATCAGTGATTTCCTGGCCCGTTTTTATAACGAAAGCCTTAAAGTCGATCGTCTCTCCGACGACGTGCTCATCTCGGCATTCCAAAATGCCATTCAGTCCGGGACTCTCTTTAGAGAGCTTGTAAAGGCACGCCCAACGACCTCCAGACAGCTATGGAGGATTGCCGATGCATTTGCAGAGGCGGATGAGGCCAATCGGAAAAAGCGAGCAGCAGACCGGCCCGAAAACAACGATAAGAGAAAAAAAGAGGAGCGCGCCGACCTTGGGCAAGGTCGCCGAAGTGCCCTCGAAAGGTTACAGCGAGGACCTCTCGAGTCCCGCTTAGGACCTCGGACCCACCAAGACCGAAGTCAGTATACACCACTGACAAAGTCCAGGGCTGAAATATACGAGCTTCACTCAAATTTGTTCGAGAAGCCACAACCCCTATCCCGAGGTGGGTCGAAATGCCGATCCAAGGAGAAATATTGCAAGCTCCATAATGACTACGGTCATGAAACCGAAGACTACAGGGACCTCGCCTTGGACATAGAACACATGGTACGCGACGGTACCCTTAAACTGTACCAAAGTCGCAACCAGAAAGAGGACCGAACTCAAGGGAAGGGCAAGAGAAAGAAAAACAGGGGAGGCAACAACTGTACCCCCTGAAACGACAAAAGGCCAAAGCACGACGACGAGGATGAGGATGAAGATCAGCCTCAATATGATGCAGTCATCACGGCCATCACCGGACTGCCCGAAGGTACGACAAGGTCATCGTTGAAAGCCGAGGCCCGAAGTCAACAGCGGGAAGAACCCACCCAAAAAAGGTTCAAAAGGGAAGAGGTCGTCATCTTTTCTAGCAACGATCCAGTTCCCCATGCGGTACCTCATCAAGATGCCACCATAATCGAGGCCGTAGTGGCCAACAAATTGGTCCACCGCATATTTATTGATAGTGGGGCCTCTGTGAGTGTTCTCTTTAAAGACTGCTTCGATAAGCTCAATATGGAAGAAGCACGACTAAGGCCAGCACCCATGCCGCTAAGGAGCTTCACGCAACAAGAGACGACGACGGAAGGCATCATTTCACTACCCTTGACAGTTGGAAAGAGCCCGCTGTCCACTACGAAGATAATCCACTTCTTCGTCGTAAAAGCCAGCTCCCCCTATAACATCATCTTAGGAAGGGATTGGCTAATAGCAACGAAGGCGATCTGCTCAGCCTACCACCTGATGATTAAAATTCCGTCCAGGGACGGAGTGATCACGCTTCGGGGAAACCAGCAACAGGCTAAGGAGTGCATGCAGGTCGCACTCCGAGGTGTTAAGAATCAACACCCCCAAGCATAGCAATTACAGAAACCCGAAGAGGTAGGGCCGACGTCGCATCCATCCGTCGAGCCGGTAGAAGATGTCGCATTATACGAAGATGACCCTACGAAGGTTGTCAAAGTAGGGTTCGTCGGCAAAAACGAGCTCCGAAGTCAACTTATCCGGCTACTTCGGGAGTATAGAGATGTCTTCGCTTGGACGCCGCTAGACATGACCAGGGTGGCTCCAAGCGTCATCACTCATCACCTCAACATCGATCCTGAGGTGAAACCAGTTCGGCAGAAGCAGCGAGCCTTCGCAACTGAAAGGAATCAAGTGATCCATGACGAGGTTCGCCAACTACAGAAGGCCGATATTTTATTCGAAGTAAAATATCCGACCTGGTTGGCCAACCCCGTGATGGTGAAGAAGCAAGGAGGTAGGTGGCGGATGTGCATTGATTACACTGACCTCAATAAAGACTGCCCGAAAGACTGCTACCCCCTCCCCAACATTGATAAGAAGGTCGAAGCTCTTGTTGGCCACAAGACGTTCAGCTTTTTAGACCTATACAAGGGGTACCACCAAGTCCTCATGAATGAAGAGGACGCTCCGAAGACCGCTTTCGTCACAGACTTCGGCGTCTATGCATACAAAAAGATGCCCTTCGGGCTGAAAAATGCTGGAGCTACATACCAAAGGATGGTCGATAAGATTTTTGAAGACCACATCGGTAGTATTGTCGAAGTGTATGTAGACGATATAGTCGTAAAAAGTAAAGAAATCGCCACTTGTGTAAACGACCTTAAAGTTGTTTTTAGCCTACTTCGTAAAGTGAACCTAAAATTAAATCCAGAAAAGTGTACTTTCATGGCCCGGTCTGGAAAATTTCTAGGGTGTTGGGTTTCACGCGAAGGGTTAAAAGCTAACCCATCAAAAGTCCGAGCCATCCAAGAAATGCGAGCGCCGAAGTCAATTCATGACGTGCACAGACTGACGGGCTGCCTAGCCGCCCTAAGTCGTTTCCTATCCAAGACCGCCGAAAAAACAACTCCCATTCTTCAAAATACTAAAGAAGGCGCCGAACTTTGAATGGAACGACGAGCACAGGGGAGCTTTCGATGGCTTAAAGACGTACCTCGCAAATCTCCCCACATTATCTGTACCAAAAGAGGGCGAGGCCCTCTCCCTATACCTCGCCGCTTCGGACGAGGCAATCAGTGCAGTCCTGGTACGAGAAGAAAAACATCATCAGCTACCCGTCTATTTCATAAGCCGAGCCCTAAAAGGACCGGAGACGAGGTATCAACCTCTGGAAAAGGTCACACTTGCATTGGTGAATGCGGCAAGGAGACTCCGACCGTACTTCCACGCACATCCGATACAAGTGCTGACCGACCTCCCACTTCGGCAAGTGCTTACAAAATCAGAAGCGTCCGGGCGAATCGCTAAATGGGCTGTAGAACTCGGCGAGCACACGATTTCCTTTGTACCTCGCCAAGCCATTAAAGGGCAATCTTTGGCTGATTTCCTAGTGGAAGCCAAGTTCACGGACGCACAACAATCCATTGAACCCACTAAGGATAAATTAAAGGTTGAGGCGCCGAAGCCACCACAACAAGACTGTTGGAAGGTCTACGTCGATGGGGCATCATGTCACAAAGGAAGCGGAGCCGGAGTCTTACTCATCAGCCCTGAAGGAAAGCAGATCACCCACGCACTCCGGTTCAATTTCCCGACCACAAATAACGAAGTGGAGTACGAAGCTCTAATCGCTGGACTTCGTCTAGCCCAAGCTCTCCAAGCAAAGGCCATTCAAATTCACAGTGACTCCCAAGTCATAGTGAACCATATACTAGGCAAATACGAAGCCAAAGGAGAACGAATGAAGAAATACCTCCATAAGGCCAAGATCCTACAACAAAGCTTCTCGTACTTTGAGTTGGTGCGAATCCCAAGAGGAGATAATGAGCGAGCTGACGCACTAAGCAAACTCACATCATCATCAACGATCCCTCCGGTGGAAGAAGTACAACTCCGAAGCATTGATGACGCCGAAGTCAATGTAGTAAACGAAGATGGACCGAACTGGATGACTCCACTTCGTAATTACTTGTTAAATGGCGAACTCCCAACTGATAAGGCCGAGGCTAGGAAGCTCCTGGCCAAATCCACGAAGTACGTCCTGGAGCAGGAAATACTGTATAGAAAATCCTACCTCCAACCTCTCCTAAGATGTGTGGGGCCCAACCAAGTGAACTACGCATTGCGTGAAGTCCATGAAGGTTCCTGTGGCAGTCACATCGGAGCCCGCGCCCTGTCCAAAAAGGTCATAAGGTGGGGGTACTACTGGCCCACTATGTTCCAAGACGCCACCGACCTCGTCAAACAATGCCCGAAGTGCCAAATCCATGCGACGGTTCCGAGATTGCCATAAACCGAACTGGCCAGCATGCAAAGCCCTTGGCCGTTCATGCAATGGGGAATTGACATCGTCGGCCCATTCGAAAAAGCTCCCGGCCAACTACAGTTCCTCATTGTAGCAATCGACTACTTTACGAAGTGGGTCGAAGCCGAAGCGTTGGCACGAATCACAAGTAAAAATGCCCTAAACTTCGTTTGGAAGAACATAGTTTGTCGCTTCGGCATACCTCACGTCCTCGTCTCAGATAACGGAACCCAGTTCACAGACAGGACATTCAGAGAATGGTGTGACGAACTCCACATCCAACAAAAGTTCACCTCGGTAGCTCATCCTCAAGCAAATGGCCAAACCGAGGTTACGAACCGAACGATAGTCAAGGGGTTAAAAACCCGGCTGGATAAGGCCAAAGGAGACTGGGCTGCGAACTTACCCCAAGTCCTATGGTCATACCGAACCACCCGCGGACATCACACGGTGAAACACCATACAGCTTGGTGTATGGAGCCGAAGCGGTGATCCCGGTAGAGATCGGTTTGCCGAGCCCCGTCAAAATCTTATTTTTGACGGGGTAATGCAATTCGAGCTCGACCTCGTCAAAACGAGGCGGTATGCAGTTCGACTTCGTCAAAATCTTATTTTCGACGGGGCAATGCAATTCGAGCTCGACCTCGTCAAAATGAGGCGGTATGCAGTTCGACTTCGTCAAACTCTTATTTTCGACGGGGCAATGCAATTCAAGCTCGACCTCGTCAAAATGAGGCAGTATGCAGTTTCAACTTTGTCGAAATCCCACGGGGCAATTTACACCTCTCTACAATGACCTCGCTTCTCCGACCTTTTGGGGGGGGATGTGATAGGATGTGGCCCAGAGGCCCAAGATCAGCTCGGCCCACCTAGGTTGAAGCCCAATAACGAGTCAACAAAGTCAGCCAACTGCCCCACAATTTCTCAACCACCCGCGATGATCAGAGTACGGACGGACATGCGAGAGCAGCATCCAGGAAACGCCCGTGACCTCAATTCTCTATAAATAGAGCCATCTTGTAAGATAAGTAGAGGGCTGTATGTTTTAGCAGGAAAGACTTCAATATAAACATCATCTTTTCCTCCGTGGACGTAGATCTACCCACAGATCGAACCACGTAAATTCTTGTGTTCTTAACTTTTCTTTAAATCTCACCATCATAAAAACACTCTAAAATCAACGATCGATCAGACGACTAAAGATATCATTATCCCTTAATAAAAGAAAGTATGTGACTAGATGAAAAATACGAGGAAAGATAATGACTAAAATGAAAATCGCAGAAAGTCAAGCACAAAAACGATTATATAAAAAATAAAAATGAAAATTTGATGAATGGGACTAGGACTATGGGAGTTGCTAACCATGACGTTTCTTAAAGCTTTTCACCGATTTAATTATATATATTTTGTTTGAAGCAACTGACCTATACATATTATTAAAGGTTGGTGGCTAGCTAGAATGATAATAGGTCTACAAACAACATCAAATTAAATCATATTTCAAATAATTAACGACTCATTTATTAATAAAGTGGGTAGTTTTTCATTTCACGAATTGAAAGTGAATAGTCATTCACTACAATAAATAAAATATTACTCCCTTGTTAACAATAAAAATGTTACTTTCAACTACTTTTAGCTCAACACAAGTTTTAATAAAAGATCGGATAATGGTTTTTAAAAGTTCCGTTAGTATTTTTTTCAAAGAGAATCAATAATGGTTTTTTATTTTTCTTCCGTAGCGACTCGAATTTTTTATTTTTAACTGGAGGAAAATATTTTATTAATTAAATTTTGCTTCGTTATCAATGTTCCATTAATTTATTGTTGGGACACACTTGGGTCAGTCGGAGGCACCGTGCGGCCGGGCTAAAACAATGACACTTTATTCATATAGATTGACACTTTTCTGTATAAAGATTGACACTTTTAAAAATTGTCATTTTATTCGTAAAATAATTATGTTAAAGGGCACTTTTATTCATATAGATTGACACTTTTTTGTATAAAGATTGACACTTTGGGCCCGGCCGCACGGTGCCTCCGGCTGACACAAGTTTTTGTCTTTATTGTTTGCCCCTCGAATATTATGGTTCCTATGGATTTTGAGTAAACACGCACAAATTAATTTGATGGCTTAATTAATTAATTTATTTATTTTTATTTTATTTTATAGAAAAAATTAGCATATATATAGGAAAAGGAATTGACTTGATAGTGCACGTATGAAATTGGCGACAAGTCGCCCTTGTCCTTTGTAGATTAGGATTCAAAGTCAATATCTCCATCAAATGAATTAATTAATTAGTGTTGGATACATCATTTCCTTAAGTCTTTAGTGACGTGACTTGAATTTGTCATAATTTACTGATAAATATATATATTTGAAATTTTACATAAACACTAGTATGTAATTGGACTCATCTTAATGGGGAATTCAAACTTTGTAGGCGTTGAAAACAACATTTGAGGAAGTTGTACGTTTCCTGTTAATCTTATGTGTGGTTTGTCTTATTCCATATGTTTGTCATTTGTATTTATATAAATCAGCATCAAATGAAAATTAAAGGAAAAAAAAAACTAAAAAATAAAAGATCAACATCAAAATGCTTCAAAACCTCTTTTCGGCCGAGAACTGTAAACCTAGAATGGCCTCTTTTGTCGTTTTTCCAATTAAGTTGCCCTTTGAAATAATATATTCACAAAATCTAAGAATATGTATATTTTAACCATCAATAAAAATAGTTGTTTGTTGTTTGGATACGAGTTTTAATTTTTTTAAAAATGTATTTTTTATATAATGGAGAAAGAGGCTCAACATGTGTGTATTTTATAAATATAGAAAAGTGACGTTAGTGGAGTTTGTGGGTTATGAGTGATTTTTTTTAGTAAATATTGTTGGATAATGAGAATATAAATGGTGTGTGGAATATATATCCAAAAAATGAAAGTAGCCATAATTTTCGTGGACAGACTAATAAAATAAGTAGCCATAACTTTTTATAGACGAATGAAGTAGAATATTACTGATATTGAGCATAATTAATGTGTTCTTGTGTTCATATAAAAGTATCATATATATGTATATTTTTAAGTATATGAAAATGACATGTCAACTGTTGACACATTAAATTGTAAATAAATAACCAATCTTCGACATGATATATATGTATACGTGGCTTGTATTATATGATAGTTAAAGTTTATTTGGTCCACAATAGATTTTGTAAATGCTATTTGTGGAGAAAAATTGAGGTGTTAGTTTTTAATTATGAGGGAAATTGTAGGTGTTAATGAATCATGGGAGGACACGTTTGACTTTATTACATGCTTTAATTTTTAATAGGAATGCTACCCTACGTACTATATTGTGGGCGTATTTGAAATACTTACGATAAGTGTGTTCACGTCAATAATTTTTTATTTTAGAGTTTAATTTTTTTTAAGGTATATTAATAATAATTTTCTTTGAATGCAATACGGTGACTTTAGCCGTGCATGTGTACATTAATTACACATACATTGGATAGGAGAACATTACGATGGTTATTAATTAAATAGTGCGCAATCATACATCTACGTAAGCATGTAAAAACTACGTAATTTATAGTAATTCATACTACACAAATTATTTGACTAGTTGTAACCTGTCCTATCATCTTTATTATCTAAATTCAATTACTTATTGTAGCCTGCCACGGTAGAGCCACAGAAGAGAACATTATCAAAATGATTTATTTATATTATAAAAACGTTTAAATTGTGAATAGTATTGCTAACTTAATCATTGAGAAATTAATATAATAGTATTAAACAATTCCAACACCCCTAACGCTAATCTTGCAGGTGATTATGGGACTAATCATCAATTATAAATTATAGTTTCTTGGCACTCGCGCGTAATCCTAGTAGGCATTACTTTAAATACAAATTTAATAGAATTTTGATTTGTTCGTAAAAGACAATTTGGCATGGATATATGCATTACTCCTAGGATTTGAGGTCACGAAATTAACAATTATAATTTCCATTTGCACATGAATGTGTATTATTGCGAATATTAAATTTAGTGCAATGGAAGAAGAACATACTCCCTCGGTCCCCAAATAAATGTCCCCACTCAGATGAATGTGGACTTAATTAAGTCCACATTCATCTGAGTGGGAACATTTATTTGGGGACGGAGGGAGTAGACACCAACATCCAATTATTACTATATTTCTTCGTCTCTGCCACTTAATTATAATTATCTTTCTGACTTCTACTCCATGCTTTTTTAAGCACTCGTAGGAATTACGTGCGTTGCACGTATAAATTTTTAATAAGTATCATGATGGTTTATTGAGTACTAGCAGGAATTACGTTTATCGTGAGGCGGAGCGGGATTTCGTTTATCATGAGGCGGAGAGAAAAAATTTTTTTAAGGAAGAAACCCTTACGTTGTACTGTATAAGTTCGGAAATTTTTTGTTTCAATTTCTAATTAAATTCAAAGTAACAACACCAAAAGACAACGGTCACTTAATACCGGTATTTCAGCGTTTTTTCACATAAAACCGTTGTCTTTTAGTGCCTTTTCACATAAAAAGACAACGGGCATTCAAATAACAACGGTTTTAATAGCAACAACATCGGTTTTTGGTAAAAACCGTTGTCGTATATGATTTTTGTTGTAGTAATCATCCATCCTTTAAAGCTTTCTAATGGTTTATTCACAATCAAATAATGTTATTTGATCACAATTAAAGATAGCTTGTTACAAGAGTTATATAATATTATTTATTTGGTAAAACTATTGCTTATCAATATTATGAAACAACAACAAACTTAGAGTTCTGCAAGTTTAAAAATTGATGCACGATCAACAAACAATAATGATTGGTATAAACAATATATTTAACAATACCAAAAAATAACAGACACGATTCAATGGAACACTAAGATGAACCTTGGGTTAAGAGAGGTATCATTCTAAGAGATAAATTTTGTTGATAGTTTAGTTTTTCTTTATAAAAGAATGTAAAGTGAAAGAAATGTGACGTAGAAAAGCAAACTCTTTGTGTGAGTGTGTTGGTCTAACGGTAATGAGGTTAATGCTAAGACTTATGTGGTAAATGTTTCAAGTTTGAAACCTCTGTGCGTCATTTTTAAATTAGTGTTAAAATTATTCAAATAAGAAAGGTAACTCTTGATTCAGGGAGCTTAGTTGGAGAAAGCTTTTAACTATTTTTTTTAATGACAACTTTTAATTCTATTGAATTTAAAAGAATTTTTAGAATTTAATTTGATGTTTTCTTTACATGTACAAAATGAACATTTTAAAGCTAGACTTTTGCACATGTTGCACATGAAAAAGATTAGACGACCATAATCATTTTATTAATACAATTGGGTCTACTTTTGAGACATATAGACTACGCAATTTGTGTAATGGAGAGGTTTTTGATAATTGCCGAACGATTTTCATTGAATTACCAAGCGATCTGTCATAACTACCAAGCAGTTTTAATAAACTACTGGGCGCCTTTTGATAATTACCGGCCAATTTTAATAAATTACTGGACGGTTTCAGTAATTCCCGGTGGTTTGAGTGAAAAAGAATACTACATCCATCCCGTTACATTAGTCCTATTTTCGTTTTGGTCCGTCCCATTACATTAGTCACATTTCTAAATAAATAAATATTTAACTTAGATTTCAGGGCTCAATTAGTACCTTTTGTACTTTTCATCCTAAATTTTGTACTTTTTCACACTTATTTTCTCTTAAATTTGTATTTTTTACTTTTTTGACCATTTTCTTGGTACATGTGATATTCAAATTAGGACTAATGGGTTGGGATGGAGGTAGTAGATATAAAAGAAAAAAAAAAGGAAGAGAGAGAAAAAATATGAGCATCGTTAGAAAGAAGAGAGAAAAAGTATATATAAAAAAAAGAGAGTAGAAAGATGTGGTTTTTCGAATAGAGAGAACGTAAATTTAGAAAATGAAACATATGAGTTCAAATGCCTCCCATATAGTACATAGAATACCCTACCATCTATTTCAGCCACATAGAGAGAAACCAAGAGTGAATGAGAAAATTGCAGCAACTTAGGAGGAGAAGAGGGAGCAAAACTCCACCCCTTTCCCCTCAAGCTACCAGGCTACTTTCACCCCATTCTTCAAGGTATTTCAACCACTCAACTCTCAAACAAATAAGCATGTTGCTGTTTTTGTTTTTTCTAGGGGATAAACCACTAGCATAATTAGATATTCCACAACTCAAACCTAGCATGCTTCTTTTATTCATGGCAAACCATAGCATGTTAAAACTCTGAAAATTCCAACTCTAAACATAGAAGGGACTAATCAGTCAACAAATGAAACTAACATAAACTTCAAACTTGATAACACACCCTCACCACCTAAGCTTGAAACCACATAGATACGTTCAGAATTTTAAAGCATGGAAAGACTTCCTAAACTGAAATCTCCAATCAAAGAATAAAATTTGCAACTAAAAAAGCTTAAGGAAATGAGGAGAGAACGAGGAGGCTTAATTCAGTTGGGTGTCAGAGTATGTGAAATTTGTTGAAAGACGGTAAAAACATCAACAACGACAACAACAACAACAACAATGAAGAAGAAGAAGGAGAAGAAGGAGATAGTACAATGTTGAGGATGGACATGAATGAGATGAGACTGGTAATAGAAGTTATAGACAACTCGAACGAGAGCAACAGACGTAAGATATCTTTCTGCAACTTCTTTGAAACAACAAATTAAAATAATTTCTTCCTGATACATCCTTTGACATGTTATCTTTCTGACTTTTAATTTACTCCATGTTTTTTTAAGTATATTATCAGGTTTTAATTCTTATTTTACAACATGTGCTCATAAAAAAAATTATATGTTTGCCATTTTGTCTTTGATTTTATACTCCATTCATTTCGTCGAAAAGGCTCTGTTTCTTAAATATATGTGAGGTATAAAATAAAAAATAGAGCATTTTCGACGAAATGGAGGATGTGTATCATAAGCTTGAGGAATAACCATCTTTTTCCCACTAATTAATTCAGTGACCGGAAGAATTTAACTATTGATTGTTACAATTTTTTATATCGTGAAAATTAATACTCCCTCCATTTCACCCAATTTGACACATTTGCTTTTGAGACTTTCTGACACATTTTTCTACGTTTCTTGATGATAGGTTTTAAAATGGATTTTTGGAGATTTATTTTTTTTACGGGATACTACGACAGTCGTATTATCCCGTAAAAGAAAAAAATCCTTAAAAATCCATTTTAAAATATATCATCAAGAAGCTTGAAAAAACATGCCAGAAAGTCCCAAAAGCAAATGTGTGGGTGAAATGGAAGGAGTAGTAGTTATTTTTGGTGCGTACTGGCTATACTCCAATTCAAATATATAATGTATTTGTTAATTTAGGAAGTATGAGATTGGATGAGCAAATAAAGGGAAATAGATAAAGATATAGGTTTCCACTTTGTAGTTAGTGGATATGACTTATTTCCATTTCAAAAAATGAAAGGGGACAATCATTTTGAGTCTCCATCATCAAACATCTACGCCCTTTATTTTCTAAGTGTGATATTCTATATCGAATATATATGTGACAATTAAACATTATATGTATGATACGAAATAGATATCAAAGAATTGCTAGCGATTTGTTGTGCCGTTGTAACGCAACGGAGCGTTACACATGTCGTTCTAGATATATAATTGAGTAATGGAAAAGGCCATCAAGATTATACAATGCAAGGAAGATCTAGGATTGATCATATTTGATTTGTTTAATTAACCAAATTGTAAATACCCAGAAAATAACTAATTTCACCATTCTAACCCTAAACATTAAGGATGGAGTTAACTAGAGTGGATTAGGATTATTTTAATAGATTTATAATTTAATTACATATATATAATCTTATTCAATATTTTTTTATAACTTTATATTCAATTAGTGGGCCTAATTTGTTCCATAGTTCATATTCTAAAACACTAATTCTTTCCTTTTTTTAATAGCATGTCAATTTTAGTGGGACATATCAAAAAGAAAAATGAGTTAATTTCGATGAGACAGAGTGCGCATCTTTTTGTATAAAATATTAAAATTTGACACTTATTTGAGGATAAAAAAATTTAACTAGTCTTGGAAATGGAGTTGGTAAATTATAAGCAATAATTCTCCACCAAAAGGAAACTATTCCTTTTCTCAGTCGAGACTCACGAGTGCCTTGACTCGGTTCTATTCCACATGTATGATGTATGTAACCACCACTTTCTCCCACATTTTCTTCTTCTTCATTACTTATATTTATATTTATCATATCTCGTGATAATCGTCCGTACCAACAACGAGAATTTGACACATGAGATATCGGGATCTTTTCGTATCAATAAACGAGAAAGGTGCCATGACACATTTATTATTAAAATTCAATTAATGTCATGAATCAAGAAAAGTAGACTTGAAAAAAATAAAATTAAAGAAAAGTAGAGGGATAATTTTCATCACTGGATGTAACTACCGTGGGCCCCCTAGAATGGGGGTTTGGGGCCTGCGATGAAAACAATAATTAATTCCACAAATCAGAGAGCGGTTGCTGAATTTTCCGGCTTTAGCTCGGCTCGGCTCGTACCTGAGCCGCTCATTATTTAACATTTTATTTTATTCGCACTGATATGAAATCACCGCAAGGTTGATTTATTTTTGGAATAAACATCATTAAAAGTACTCACCATTTATCAAAACTACCTTAAAGTGGTAAAAAAAGTAAAAAGTAATCAACGACTACCATGTCGTTTCAAGTCATATAAAATTTAATAATATAAATTATTAATTCAGAAAATTAATAAAATAAATTATTACTCCAGATAGTTTGTGATTATATCAATTATTTTCAACACTTCAGAATATTTTTGATAAAATAAGAATAATTTAAAATTTTAATTGTAATTATCACTTTATTTTTCTTTAAAAAATCTTTCTTAATATGGACTCGGTGAATTTAGGTCCGGCTATATCGTCGTTTTAATGTTTATTTATTTTATTTTATTTTAGACTTGTTCTATTTTAATGTGTATCTTATAATAATGAGAATTGAATCATGAATCATATAGTGAATGGTGATAGGAATGAAGAAATTGTACGCTACAACTTATCATGTGTGGTTCCCATATTAACAAATTATTGTTGTCTATTAGAATTCCATATAATTGGTAAAAAAATCGAATTATCTATTCAAGAAGAAAAGGCTTTAATTGCAAGGTATTGATTGAACATACGTAGTAATCACTACCTTAGTAGAAAATGATCAATTGCTTAAAGTGGAAAAGTATTCATATGATTGCCTAGGTCAAAGGTTTGTATCTGATAAAATTGTGCTTTAAATGTTAGTCCGCCATAAATAAAAATAAATCAAAGTGATTTATAATTTTTTTTAGTCATAGCAAATACTCTCTCGGTCCCGACTGTATATGCTTCATATATGTTCATTCTGAATATATTAAAAATAATAGAATGAAGTATAAGCAGTTGGGACAGAAGGAGTATTTTTATTAGAAATATAGCATAGGATAGAAAAAAAATAATATTATATACTTGTATTCTATAAACTTTAAATTCTTAGGGGTCTCCCTCAATCGGTGTTGGACCATTGCGCGATAGTTTTGATCACCAAAAATGAGGACTGGGGGCCTAAGCCATTCAGGTTCTTCAATGCTTGGCTAACTAGTGATGGGTTCAAAGAAAAAGTGGAAGAATCGTGGAATCGGGGAGGGCTTGAGGGATGGGGCGGGTATGTAGTGAAGGAGAAGTTGAAGAGGTTGAAGGTGGAATTGAAGGCGTGGAACAGAGGGCAGTTCGGCTACAATGATGAAAAAATCAGAATGCTCAGAGATGAACTACAGTCTTTGGACTTAAGGGATGAGGAAAGGGGCCTTACAGAAAGCGAGGGAGTTAGGAGGAATGAGGTAAGGGTTCTGCTCGTTCTACAATTGAGCAATAGGAAAAGCTTTCTTGCGCAAAAAGCTAAGATGACATGGTTGAGGGAGGGGGACGTAAATAGCAAAATATTCCACAAGGCTATATTGCGGGGTGTAGACGGCAGAATGGGGTGACAGGTATTGAGTGGGAGGGAGTTTGAGTGGAGGAACCTTCAAGAGTGAAGGAGTTGGTTAGGGACCATTTTAAAGAACACTTCCAAAAGAAGTTAGGGACTAGAGTCGAGATGCCAAGGGATATGGTGGAAAGTAGGGTTGGGGTAGGGGAGGGGGTTAGGTTGGTGAGGATAGAGGAGGAGGTGAGGGAAGCGATTTGGGAATGTGATGGATCAAAGAGCCCGGGGACCGTTGGTTTTAATCTCGAATTTTTCAAAGCTTGTTGGGGAATTGTCAAGGATGATGTGATGAGTTTCATGAATGAATTCCATTCAAATGGAAAACTGATTACGGGGTGTAATTCTTCTTTTATTACACTCATTCCTAAGAAAGAAGGGAGCTGCAACATCAATCACTACAGACCAATATCTATGATTGGGAGCATCTACAAGATATTAACTAAGGTGCTAGCTAAGAGGATGAAACCAGTGATGGACAAGCTTATTGGAAACGCGCAATCTGCTTTCATTGAAGGTAGGTACATCCTGGACGGCGTGGTTGTGTTAAATGAGATCATCGAGGAGGCAAGATCGACGAAGGCGAGAAGACTTTTGTTCAAAGTGGATTTTGCAAAGGCTTACGACTCTATTGATTGGAATTTTATGATTGAGATGTTAAGGAATATGAACTTTCTTGAAAAATGGATTAGGTGGATAAAAGAGTGCATAACCACTGCATCGGCAAACATGCTTATCAATGGCAGCCCAACAGGCGAGTTCAAGCTTGAACGAGGGTTAAGACAAGGTGATCCACTATCACCCTTTCTCTTCTTGGTAGCGGCAGAAGGGTTGAAAGTGCTAACGAAAAAGGGCGGTTAGTAGAGGCCTCTTAAGGAGTGCAACGGTTGGGAGTGGGACGCTGGAGATTTCTCATCTGCAATATGCAGATGATACCATCTTTTCCGTGGAAGGGAGTGTGGAGAATGCGAAGGCGATCAAATGGCTGCTCAAGAATTTTGAGGTAATCTCCGGGCTTTCGGTTGACTTCGATAAAAGTTGTGCGTATGGCCTTAATATGGATAATGAACTGTTGGTTGAGATGACAAGTGAGTTGAGGTGTAAGGTGGGTACCTGGCCGATCTCTTACCTCGGACTCAAAGTGGGAGGGAGGTTAAATGAGACTGAAGCCTGGAAGACTCAAGTTGAGAGGGTAAGGGGTAGGTTGAGCAGGTGGGAAATCCAATCGCTTTCCATGGGAGGGAGACTTACTTTGGTGAAATAGGTGTTATCCTCAATACCAATTTATAACCTGTCATTTTTAAGTTGCCTAAGACAGTGGAAAAGAAACTAAAATCCCTGCCATTTCCCCCCCCCCCCCCCCCCCCCGGGGGGGGGGTAAGGAAGGGGAGAAGAAAATAGCATGGGTTGGGTGGGAAAAAAATTGCAAACCTGTGGAAAGGGGGGGGGGGGGGGGCGCTCGGGGTAAGGGACCTCGGATTATTTAACAAGGCTCTGCTTGCTAAATGAATTTGGAGATTCTTGGTGAATAAGGGAAGCTTGTGGGTGAAGGTGTTACAGGCGCGATTCGGGGAACTAGGCTGGGGTGGCGAGGGGGAGAATATGGAGGGCAGCAGGAGAAAAAGGACAGGCTGGTGGAAGGGTGTAGTGGATAAAGTGAACGGGGATGGAGGAAAATGGTTTTGGGACAACGTGAGAGTGAGCCTCGACGATGATAGGGATGTGAGTTTTTGGAATGGGAAGTGGTCGGGGAAAAGGACTCTAAAGGAGACGTTTCCGAGATTGTTCCAACTAAGTACGAAAAAAGAAGGACGAGTGAACGAGTTTAGGGAATGGGAGGAGAGACGATGACAGTGGCGGCTGGAATGGCAAAGGGGACTGCGCTCAAATAAAAAAGAGTGGGAGGATAACTTGATTTCGGTGCTGCAGAATTTTTAACTATCGGAAAACAAAGAGGATGGTTGGATGTGGAAAGGGGAGGGTGGTCGCTCCTTCTCGGTAAAGGTTGCTTACCAAGAACTAACGTCGAGAAGGAATGACCATGTTCATGTTGCTCCGTGACACTTCAACCTTGCGGGGGTGTGGAGGTCGAGAGCGCCGCACAAAGTCCGAGTTTTTGTTTGGCGACTCTTGCAAGATCGCCTACCGACGAAGGAGAACCTGGCTAAGAGAAACATCATTGGCACATAGGATCAGTCTTGCTGCTGCTGTAATACGAAGGCTAAATCGGCGGCACACTTCTTCTTCCGGTGTGTGGAGATTGAAAAGTTATGGAATGATATGGTTGACTGGATTGGAGCAAGCTGGGGCCAACCTAAGGAGGTACATACGCACTGGTTATACTTTTCAAATCTCTTAGGCAAAGGTGCTCAAGAAAATAGACTGAGTGGCCTATGGGCGTGTGTGACGTGGGTGTTGTGGAAGTGGAGGAATGTGGTGCTCTTCGAAGGGAAGGATTGAGATTTTAGGAGGATTGGAGTGAAAATTAAGTACAGATTTTGAAGTTGGTGTGTAGTGAGGGTGGAGGCAGACTCAAATATTACATTTTTTAGATGGGATAGGAATCAGAATTTGAAATTTGTGGTACCTCCTGTACCTTTTTCTTAATAAAATTTCTTATTGCCCGATAAAAAAAATATATATATACTACCTCCATGGTTACCTTATCAGCGGAGGAGACAAGGTAACTAATATCCAAGAACAAATTGGAAGAAAATTAAGCTGCTTGAATTTCATTTGTATGTAGCGCAAATTCAGACATGACTTCCACCAAAATTGGGACCCCCAATTAATTATATAATAGGACTGCATCTTAATAAAACCAAATACTAGTTTTTAAAAATGATTGAAAAAATAAATACCGCGCACGTGAAAGAAATATATGTTTTATTCATAATCGTATATACAAAGAAAAAACATTAGATGTAGAAATAAATAAATTAAATTTATGGTAGAATTTATGTTAGTACTTCTTCTAATACACTTTAATTAATTTATATCTACATCTAATATGATTCCAATATGTAAAAGCATGATTGTAAAAAAAAATATCATTTTATATAAATAAATAATAATTGCACGTATATATATCATGATCATTAATTGATTTTTTTATTTGACAACACAACACACAACACACACCCGAAGTGACTCGAAATTGCAAGTGTATATACGATATAGTTGGACCATGAATTGTCAGAATGGATCTTAAATTACTCGTCCGATTTCACCAACCACTATTTATTGATTTATAAATGCGTGAGAGAATAGCCATCCACCGCGGGAATTATTGAAAACTTTATAAAGAAGGCATCCAATTAAATATATATCGATCTTTCACATATATCCTTATCCTTATATATCATCAAAATATCATGCATTTTTGCTTCCATATTGTTGTTCTTCTCTTTTAATACTCCGCTCACATTGTTCTATAAAACTAGTACATCACGATTGTAACGAATCTTGTTGCTAAATACTCTAATTAAAGAAAAATTGGAAGGGTTTAATATTTTAACGTAGATTTTATTGTCTTAAAATTAAAGCATCATAAATCCATAAAAATATATTAATGTTTGATCTCAAATAAAAAATTGTATCAAAATTAAAAAAAATTAAAGAACAAATGAATAAATTATGATACGTGCAGAAAGATGAATAAATAGTAAGTTATGATATGCTCATAAATGAAATTTTATCTTCTGATTAAATAAATAAAAAAATCCTTATTGGAAATAACCCATTATCAATAGTACATCTCGATAAGGGAACGAGCTCGTTATAAAGGACAGGAAGGGAGTAACAAATTAAAATATCTCGTATGATATGGTACTAACTTTATTAAGGATAATTTAATTCATTTCGTTTTCTTATTTTTACACTAGACTAGATAAAACCATAAATGCCATCATATAGTAGTAATAGATAAATTTGTTAGTGACCTTTGATTAATTCGAAAGGTGTATGTTTTCTAACTTTTTTTTTTTTTTGCCTCCATTGGCCCAACAATTGAAAATTCACCCACACACGGAAATACTACAATTTACATAGAATTCTAGATAATGACTAATTAAAATATATGCAAGAAATTGAATGAATTAATCGCGATTGGTTAGCTTCGACAACGTTAGGAATAAATGAATGTCCCTCTCTCATGGTTATTCTGACGTGAGTTGTTGGAACTATTATAATTGATAGGAGTATCTGTATATTATAGTAGTAGTAACCTCTTCTTCTATTTTTTTTTTTTTTTTTTTTTTTTTTTTTGAGAAAGTATATTATAGTAACTTAAAAATATAGCAATCATATATCTTCACATATACAAATTCTAATATTAGGGGTGAGCACGGGTCAGTTAACCGACCATTTTACACCTAAAAAAACCGACCATGCAGTTTTTTATCGGGTCGGTTAACCGTTATAAATTAAAGAATAAAGACCAAAAACCATGAAAGCGGTTAACTTAAAAATCGGGCCGGTTAACCGTTTATCTAACGGTTAACCATAAATAAAATAAATATTCTATTTTCTATAGTTCATAATAGGAAAATTCAAAAGAATTAATATCTTAGAATATACATGCAAAATAAATAATTTACAAAAATTAAAAAAACAATGAAATTAAATTGCATAATCCTAATAGAATAAGCTTTGCAATAACTTAAACTAACAATCGAGCAACCTTCAATTGCTTATTAACTTTTGGCTCCATCAATACTCAGAATCTCAAACTTTATTAGTAATATCTAATAATATATATATAATATGTATATATATAAAATCATATATTTATTTAATTGGTACCGGTATGGTTAACCGCCGGTTTTTTAGGCATAGAAACTGAAACCTAACCGTTAGAGTCGGGTTTTGAAAATTAGAAATAAAAACCGAACCATACAGCTCGGTTACCCATATTTTCGGATTGGGATCGGTCTGGATAGTCGGTCGGTTTGGTTTTTCGGTTTCTTATGCTCATCCCTAACTAATATATAATGTTTATATCTATACGTACGATAATTTACTTTCATAACCGTGAATTGTATACTTTATTAGATACAAATTGTTTCTTTACCCAGTACAAATATGATTAATAGAAATGCTCCAATGCCCACCATGGGCATACTTAATGTGTCCACCGGTGATGTGGCAATGTCACGTCGGCAATCTTTCTCCTTAGGGTTTAGTTTTTTTAGGTAAGATTTAGTTTTTTATAGTAAAGTTTAATTATATTTGGTATGTTTTTTTATTAAATTCTTTATTTATACCAATGTCACGTCATCCGGGCACATTAAGCGTGCCCACGGTGGGCATTGGAGCATTACTCATATGATTAATATACTCACTATTGATGTTGATGTCGTAATGCCGCGTCAAGCTAAATAGGGTTTAGATTTTTTTTTTTTAATTTTATAATAAAATTTAAGGGAAAATATATATTTATGGTGGAGGACATATGTCTCGTCTTTTTGTGATAGGACAATTATACTACGTTTACAATTATAGATCATAAAATGCATTTTTTTTTAATAAAAATTGTAATTTTGAGATTTATACTGCATTAAGTGTTTCTATTGTAATCAATTTATATAGCTCGGAAATTATATAAAATAGGGTCTATTATCTAAGACTCTATATGATGCATTTAGTTATTTATGTTAGAACATGATTTGTAGATCTATAAACTATAGACAATTTAAGTGTATCAGAAACAGTAACTTCTACAAGACATTTAATTTTCAATTTTCGACCATATATTATACAACACTTTACGTGTCATAATTAGAGGTGGCCAAATAATCGTACCCGCCGACCCGTACACGTATTCGTACACATACCCGGAGGGTTTGTACTCGTATCCGTACTCGTCAGTTCGGGTTCAGAACCGTACCCACCGAAGGCGGCGGTTCAGGTGCGGGTACTGAAAGTTGGAACCGTAACCCGCCGACCCGCTGACTCGCAATTTTGATATATATTTCATCTAAAACATATTTTTTTATTTCTTAGTTTTAATTAGGGATGTCAATTTAGCCCGAAACCCGCGGGTTGGCCCGAGTAACCCGAGCTAAAAGCGGGTTAGGGTCGAATATTTCTAACCCGAAAAATTTTTCAACCCGAATGGCCCGAACCGAATAGCCCGAAACCCGATAGGGCTAGCCCGACAGCTTGGCGGGTTGGCCCGATGACCCGAAAGTTTTTATTAATTAAGTGTTGATTTTTATTACTTTGTTTCAAATATTAAAATTTATGTCTTGATTCAAATACTTGTGAAAAATATTATAATTTTCTATGTTAAGTTGTATTCATCATAATATTTTCTCTATTTTGTATTTCACCACATAATAAAAAAGATTAATATAATCATTAAAAGAAAAATATATTCACATCTCATTGAACTACTTATTATATTATGCAAGTTGGATTAACATAATACAAATAAAGTGGCTTAGATGGTATAACATCAATTATTTATTTTTTATAAAATTATGATTATAAAAAAAATCGTCAACTTCTTGGCCCGACGGGCTAGCCCGAGCCCCGAAGTTTAGGGTTAGGGTTGAAAATTTCTAGCCCGAAAAAAATTCAACCCGATTCAACCCGAACCGAATAACCCGAAACCCGACAGGGCTGACCCGAACCCGCTCGGGTTGGCCCAATTGACATCCCTAGTTTTAATTATACATACACTTATTTCCTACTTTAGTATTTTTTCCATTAAATTTTCACCAAATATGTTTTAACAGTGATCGGCCCTTGAAGATTAAAGTTTTAGATAACTTGATCTCCAATAATTTAGTATTTAGAGGTCTAATTTATATTTAAGTTGTTAGAATCTTTACAATAAAATAGTATTTTCTTATGTAAATAATTCGAGGTGCAATTAATCGAATTAAAATAAATTTTTAACATTAAAAATAATAATTATAAAACCCGTGGAACCGTCGGGTTGTACTCGTACCCGTACCCGCACATATCGTACTCGAAATCATACCCGTACCCTCTTATACCGCGAATAGGGTATGGGTCCAGTTTGCTGGAATCGTACCCCACCAAGTACGGGTATTATTCTGTACCCGAACTCGCATTTGGCCACCTCTAATCATAACATATAACTGTCTCATGTCTTTTCAAGACTTGTAATATTATTGCGTCGACTCGACGAATTCAAAAACTTTATTGTTGTACACAAATACAACCTCAATTTGGTCTACGGGGGGAACAATTAAAATAAAAATATAATGACGTTTACAACCTCAATTTGGTCTACGGGAGTATACATTAATTAATGACGTTTGGCCGATTCACAAATATTTATTTTTATTTAATGTTTAGCGTTTTTTTGTCGTTACATGCAATGTGAGAAACATTTATTAGTATCGGTCAACAAAAATAATCATCCTTGGACTGTAAAATAATCTCTAACAAAATGGAAAATAACTCGAGTGCATGAGCTCGATTTTACCATAACTTTTTTCTTTTTTTGAAAGGGCAAATATTGGTATTTGGATTATCAAAATTCTGCCGAATAACAACCGGAAAATCAACGATGAATCACTTCATAACAAGCAAAAGCGTGTGAATCTTGAATACAATTCCATTGAGCATATTTCTCCATTTTTGTCTTTTAAATCGACATTAATTAATTATCATTAAGAATTGGACAATAATTAAGATAGACTTAACAGATAAATGGAGAAATAAAATAATTAAGAATTGCAAGTAAATGTATGATTCCATCTTTTGCCTTTCTTATTGAAAAAACTGGAAAATACCTTCTCCAAAAAAAATATAAATAAATAAATAAATAAAAGAAACAAATGAAATGAGGATGGGTGGGGTCAGCGTCAAGTTAGCCCTAGGCAAAAGGCAAGAAAAAAGAAAAGGCCAAAAGTTGGGGGCAATACTGCAATTAAGAGGAAAAGTAGGGCTATTTTTTTTTGGAATAAACGAAATGAGGTGGGTGACAGTCACGTCAGTCGGCCCGTTGCCCTACGCACACCTTAATTTCTCCGATTCCCAACGCGATATTTTCAATATATCGCGATAAAATACCGAGTATTTGGGGGCGAGATTCGAGTGTGAAAATACCGTTTGCCTGTACGGTGCGAGCACTTTTAATAGGAGAGGCTATCTTTCCTATTGGTCCACGCGTTAAGCGGGAGGTAGCGCCACGCGCTGTGATGGCTATTCCTGTTCGAAAAAGATTGATTCTGCCTTTTATTTAAAAACTATTTGTCGTTTTTCTTTTTCGGTAATATTTGGACACCGCTTACTTTTCCTTTAAATGAAGAAATCTTATGTTTGAAAGGTTAAAATATGATAGTAAAATCTTGGGAAAATTATATTTTTAGGCATTTTCTTTAGTTTCTAACAATACTAAATTTTTTACCATGATATTTCAAGCTAGGAGTATATTTTATGTTCTAAAATATTATAGTTTTTTTAAATACAAAAATAATTATGCTTATTGTCGATTTCTTGATGATATATATATATTTTTTTGATCGGAAAAAGAAGGATTTATTGAAACAAAGAAAACGAAGGTACAAGAAGTACCAAATTACAATCAACAAACGACCCAATTTATTTTATTTTTTTTTCTTGATGATATTATTTCGTAGATTTTTTTTATAGGTATATAGGGGTTGATAATCAGTTAATGACAAATTTTGAAGCACCTAAGGCTATAACTCGGCCTAGAGTTTGGTTGCCTTTAGCTCTAGGTTTTGTTATTTTTAAGCATTTACATTTATTATCTTATTAAAAACACGATGGATCATAATGTTTAAGTAATTATAGGTCAAAAACCACTCATGAAACAAAACACGATGATTCGAGTTACCTCGGGTGCGTGTGTGTAAGTGTGTTGTGTTGCCTGATAAAAAAATATTCTTGTGAAAATCAATCGAACGTAAAAAACTATAAGAACTCTCGTATTTATATATGTCTTCATACCTTTTCAGTTATAAAATTATTTATGCTTTTACGGATCTTGTTTATTATGTGTCATAAACATGCTCTTCATCGCGACTGTCGTTAATTTTGAGAAAATCAATGACTTTAGATCAATCCCTTAAATCCATGAAACATTAGATGGGCTTCAAACTTAAATTGGGCCTATGCTAAAACTATTAAGAGAAATTGTTTTCGCAGCCCATGTGTTATCAATCTCTCTAATAATTAAAGCTTATAATATGAAAAATCCAGTTAATATTCGCTACACGTGAATAAGTTATTGAATCTACATATAATTATGAAACTTGCATACATATCTTGATCAGTTTATAGTCTTTTATATTCTGAGTAAATATCTTGTTCAATTTCGACTTCGTTAGTACTTTGAAGTTTAATACTCCCTCAGTCCCACGGCAACTGTCCACAAGGGGGAATATATGTGAGGTATAAAATAATAAAGGTAGACAATTGTGGCGGGACGGAGAGAGTATCTATCGTAATCTAATATGATTATATGTAAAGATATAGATAAATATGGATTTATGTAACTCATAAAAGAAAAGATACTTCAAAAATTCATTTAAAACCCATCATCAAGACGTGTGGAAACACGTGCAAAAAAAACTCAAGAAATAGAGGACGGAGAGTATATAACTCTCGTATATTTATTGATAAATGAGGAAAGCATTGATTGCTTCAAATCCTAGGCCAGTCGGAGTGCGTAAAGGTACACTATATTTTTATTATTTTATCGACATCATATTATATACTATTATCTCCGTTCCGTTTATAATGAACATGTTGCAGGATGAAGGGGAAACGTCTTACCAACTGAGCTGCACTTCGTCGTCTTACAAAAACAGTTTTATATACATAGTGTTTTAAAAGTCGCCCTGCATGGACCATGACCCACCCGATTTTGGGCTAGTCGGCACTACCTAATTTAACATGACTCACACGTCATACTACGTGCATTTTCTCACTAATTTACTTTTATGGGTCGTTTTTTGATATCCACCCTTTTATAATGTTATTAAGTGCCCTTTTTAGACATGTTTTCAATTAGTAAAGAAGCATTTTACAATGGCTGATTATAAATCAGTAATCATTATGATGTGAAATAAGTTGTCCTACAGCATGAATGTAATTCACCCCTTAAAAGGTTCTTGGGAATTATCATCCAATTTATATACATAATTTGAGACATTTCCCAAGTTGATGATGTGGGACAAATAAGTGACTCTAACAACATGTATATTATACTCAGTAAATTTTTCTAAAAGGTAAATTATACTCTTTCCATCCACGAAAAGTGTTGCGTTTTTACCATTTTTGTAAGCCCACGGATTTCGATATTTTTATGTTAGTCCGCGACCCCACACACTCATTTATATTCATCTTTTTTTCTCATTATTTACATATAATATATTTTTTTATCTAGTGGGCCCCAACATTAACTTTTTTACCAATAATATACATACTTTTTTTATTTTATTTTATAAATTTAAAAACTCATGCCACCAAAAGCACACCACACTTCTAATAGGGGATAGTATTGATACAGAGAGTAATGTTCCAATGCCCACCGTGAGCATGCTTAATGTGTCCACGGATGATGTGATATTGGAATATATAAGGAAGTTAATAAAATCCCTACAAAAAATAATTAAACCCTACTATAAAAAAACTAAACCCTAATATAAAAAACTAAACCCTAAAAGGAAAAATTACAGACGTGGCACTGCCACATCACCGGTGAGCACATTAAATGTGTCCACCGTGGGTAGGGGAGCATTTCTATTGATGAGTAATGTTCCAATGCCCACTGTGAGCATGCTTAATGTGCCCACGGATGACGTGACATTGGAATATACTGTATAAGGAAGTTAATAAAAACCCTACAAAAAATAATTAAACCCTACTATAAAAAAACTAAACCCTAACATAAAAAACTAAACCCTAAAAGGAAAAATTACACACGTGACACTGCCACATCACCGGTGAGTACATTAAATGTGTCCACCGTGGGTAGTGGAGCATTTCTATTGATACAGATCAAGAGTTGTACATGCATAAGTTAATGTGCATACGGTGCATGATAAAGATTGCAATACTTTCCTATAGAGACATCTAACCACCAAAAGATAATGTTTGGTTATAAAAAGGAAGTAAGTACTACGTAAATTATGAACTAATTAATTAATGAAGCTTCTATCTCATCATGTGAGTCGCAATCTATTGTTTTGGTATCATGAGTCACGAACAACTTCATTATATTATTTTCAAATATTGTACAATTTGAATTTCATCTACTATTATAAACTTTATTATAACTGCATGCGCGCTTACCATAAACTAATATAATTATTTTGCATTTATTAAATGTTCTAGTAAGTAGTACAATGTATAATTATACAATACACTTAATTAAATGCCAAGATTTTGCTTCCTAGGTAATAATATTAATTGAGATTATCGTAAAACTTAATTAAGAAATATTGTTATGCGAATTCATTGCGTATTTGCTAAATTCTTTTCCAGCATTATTTTATTTTATTCCTTTTCCATCGAGTGGCTAATTAATGAGGGATTTCGTGTGATATTATTTGGGATGGTATACCGTATTTAATTGAAATTAATTATGACAATGTACTCTATATATGCGCCATATTAGTCGTTTGTCATTTAGGTTTCGTCAAAATAAATTATTAATAATAATAATAATAATAATAATAATAATAATAATAATAATAATAATAATAATAATAATAATAATAATAATAAAATAATAATAATAATATAATAATAATAATAATAATTAAAGTGTTCAATAATTAAGGAGCCCAGGCATTTTTTGTTCTTTAGGGCAATAAGGAGATCACACTCAATTAAGGACCCCAAGCATTTTTGCTCTTTAGCAATGATATTGATTTTGGTTCATATAGAAACCAAGCCTAGTGTGACAATTAAGAACCAATTTGATCCGTTAATTTTTATATGATCTACGATTGTCATGAAAAAAAAGTGAGCATAATTGCAATTCACAAAAAATTTGATCGTAAAAAAATTGAATACAGAATAACATCATGACCGTTAAAAAGTATAATATATACAGTTCTCACGGGAAGATAACTATTATAAGAACCCACCTAGCTCTATCTAAAGAATGATATCTTCGAGAAACTATACATATGAATGATGACTCTTCACAAATATAATGCATGCATCTAGAAACTTAACCCAGAGCTAGAGGTGCCCACCGGAACCGGAACCCGGAACCGAACCGTCGGTTTTTTAAACCGAATCGGGCGGTTCCGGACCGAACCGGAACCGACGGGTCGGAACCGACCCGAGGAACCGGTAGAACCGACGGTTCGGTTCGGTTCCGAAAGTTTGGAACCGGAACCGACGGTTCGGTTTCCGGTTCGTAACCGAAAAGAACACGTTTTTTTTTTTTTTTTGTAAATTCTAATTTTATTTTAGTGTTCAATATTATACTTTATTATGTATACTTATTTGATGTAACATATGATTACTGATTAGTGTGTTACATTTTTTTTATATGGAAATGTTAGATTTGTAAAGTTAAATATTTTTATCATTTATTATAATTCACAATTTATAAGCTAAAATAAATAAGACTATATACAAAAAATATCTTTAAATTAATAATAAACAATGTCACATGATGATGAAGAAATTGAATATGACAATTTACATAAAAGATGTCATATTGTCATCAAAGTGAAATTATTGTAGAATGCTTTTAAATACAAAAAATATTATGAAAAATATATTAAGTATAAATAAAATTTATACACATAATAATAATTATTATAAGTATCATATTAGTAATGACCGTTAAAAATATATTAAGTATAAATAAAATTTATACACATAATAATAATTATTATTAAGTATCATAATAAAATTTATACAGAATAACATCATGACCGTTAAAAAGTATTAATATATACAGTTCTCACGGGAAGATAACTATTATAAGAACCCACCTAGCTCTATCTAAAGAATGATATCTTCGAGAAACTATACATATGAATGATGACTCTTCACAAATATAATAATGCATATCTAGAAACTTAACCCAGAGCTAGAGGTGCCCACCGGAACCGGAACCGGAACCGAACCGTCGGTTTTTAACCGGAATCGGGCGGTTCCGGAACCGAACCGGAACCGACCCGAGGAACCGGTAGAACCGACGGTTCGGTTTCGGTTCCGAAAGTTTGGAACCGGGAACCGACGGTTCGGTTCCGGTTTGTAACCGAAAAGAACCGGGTTTTTTTTTTTTTGTTTTAAATTCTAATTTTATTTGATGTTTCATATTATACTTGTATTTGTATACTTATTTGATGTAACATATGATTACTGATTAGTGTGTTACATTTTTGTATATGGAAATGTTATATTTGTAAAGTTAAATATTTTTATCATTTAATTTATAATTCACAATTTAATAAGCTAAAATAATAAGACTAATACAAAAAATATCTTTAAATTAATATAAACAATGTCACATGATGATGAAGAATGAATATGACAATTTACATAAAAGATGTCCTATTGTCATCAAAGTGAAATTAATTGTAGATGCTTTTAAATACAAAAATATTATGAAAAATATATTAAGTATAAATAAAATTTATACACCATAATAATAATTATTATTAAGTATCATATTAGTAATGAGAAGGATTAAAAAATTAATATTTTTTGATAAATAACTTCATCGGACATCGGGTGGAACCGTGGGAACCGGGTGGACCGAATGGAACCAAGGAGCGTCTGCACTCTGCAGCATAGCACCATTATTGCTGAATTTGCAAGGGGGGGGGGGGGGCGACATGCATTGGTGATGGCAAGCGCATGCATGCAAAATTGCAAGCTGCCAAGCATTTAATTTGATTTATTTTTTTTTTTTTAATCATCAAATTCAAAGTTTGAATTTTTCCTTGCAGGTGGGGGGCCAACTTCATGCATTGGTGGTGATGGGCAGATGGCAGGGAGCAGGCGCATGCATGCAAGGCTGCAAGGCTGCAAGCTACTAGCGAGTATGAAATTCAAATTTAAAAAATTGCCACGAATTCTACCACCATCTCTACGAGACTACGACTCCACCTATAAACACCCCCCATCTCAACTCATTTCCTCACACCTTCAAGAATCAATCGAGCAATCTCTCAATTCTCTTATTCTTTCAATCTCTGAAGATCTTTTTATATTTTGTAGCAAAATATTAGTCTATTATCTCTATTTCACCCATCATTCTTCATCTTCAACAAACACATACACTTTTCTTTTTTACACTCTCAAAGTCTCAATCTCTCACTTCATCATCATCATCATCATAATGTCTGCCCGTGGAGGCCGTGGAACCGGAAACACCTCTGGAGCCGGAGGTGACAAAGGCAAGAGTAAGGTGCCGCCCACCTCTTCCTTTAAGTTTGCTGATAGCATGCGTTTTCAAAATACTATACGTACTGGTTATCAACCTCTTGCAATGAAAATCTCTCGCACTACCATGACCCGTACTATTTACAAACTATCGGTAAGGTATAAGAAGTGTCTTCGAGATATGTTTGCTAAGTTTCCTTTCAGAGTATCTATTTGTTCCGATATATGGACATGTGCATTCAATCAAAATTCTTTTCTAGGCATAACTGTGCATTGGATTGATGATAACTGGTATTTATGCAAGAGGATTTTGTGCTTTAGAAAATTCAATTGTGCACACACTGCCCCCAATATTGCACTCTGCATCATCAAAGTTTTGAAACAATTCTCTCTCCTCACAAAATTTTTTTCTATCGGTTTCGATAATGCATCTGCTAACACTGCGGCGGTGCCTGAGCTGATAGCTCATTGTAACCCCGCTTTAGCAGGAAAATATTTTCATACTCGTTGCATCTGTCATGTGTTTAATCTATGTGTTCAAGATGGTTTGAATTGCTCGAGCAGTCTATCACCCCCATTAGGAAAGCTATCACCATGCTTAGAGACAAAACCAAACTGCATAGATCCTGGATTAAGTTCATTAAATCTAAGAGAGGCCGTAGTAAGGAATTCAACGTAGATGTCTGCACTAGGTGGAACTCAACCTACGAGATGCTTAGAGAAACCGAAGGTTATAAGGAGGAATTGTGTGGTTTTTTTGGAGTCGAGACAAACCATCTGCTCATGGAAACTCATTGGACTAGTTGTGATAAGGTTATCGAATTGTTAGGAGATTTCGATACTGCTACTAAGGAACTTTCAGGTGTTTACTATCCCACATCGCCTCGTGTCCTCTATCGTTTGGTTGTCATTGCCCTTAAGTTTGAAGAATGTAGCTATCTAGATGAGCTCGAAAAAACTGTAGGTGTCATGATTCTGAAGTGGTTGAAGTACTTCACTTTATTCCTGATGTTTTCCTAGTGGCATCAATCCTCGATCCCAATCTAAAGCTTGATGGTGTGATATCGCTCCTAGAATTCTATTACAATGCTTTGGGGGAGATGAGATTCGCAGGGGGAAGGGTAAGGATGGGTTAGATTTGCCTTCCATAGATCTTATAAGGGAAACTTAGATGCATCCCTTAGGTACCTGTATAACCACTTCGTAGAGAAATATGGGAGTTCTTTTGGAGGTTCTGAACATAGCAGGAGACCAAGGCCATCTATGGACTTAGGAATTAGTTCTCAGAGTCAACGGCCCAACAACTCCATTCTTTTTTCCAAACAGGGGATCATCCGGACTCGCTCAAAACGATGAATTATCTATATATTTAAATGAACCGGTTATTGCATCAGAACTAACAAGTGCAGGTCCAAACAATCAAGATCTTTTGCATTGGTGGTCAAGAAGAACAGCTCAATACCCAATCCTATCCATAATGGCTCGAGAACTCTTTGTTGTTCCTGCCTCGACAGTGTCGGTCGAGCAAGCTTTTAGCAGCGGAGGGTATACTTTAGACGAAAGACGATCAACGATGACCCCACGGAATCTCGAAGCTCAAGTATTGCTTAAGGACTACACTTTAGCCGAACACCGTGAGCAAGAGAACAAATGGGATGAGGTCTTTGAACATGATCCAATCAGTACCACCGAAGCAGAAACCGACACCGATGCCTCTGAAGAAACGGATGATTTCGACGACGATTTCGATTTTGATAATATGTAGTGGTCTATTAAAATGCTTAGACGAGTACTCTTTTTCCTCACAGAGGTTTTAACGAGGCTCGGCCCTTGGAATCGACATGTGATATCCAAGGGTTTAGGATTAATAATAAAAAAAAATTATACAATCTCACTCTCAAGTATTTTTTACATTTTATAATTTAAATTGTCTTACAATTAAAATTAAATCAATAAACAATGAAGCATTGAATCATAATCGAACAAATTTTTTTTTTTTTTTTTTAAAAAAGTCGGTTCCTATCCGGTTCCGGAACCGGAACCGAACCGGAACCGTCGGTTCCAGGAACCAGAACCGGAACCGTTACTGTTCCGGTTCGGTTTCGGTTCCGGCCATCTTGGAACCGGAACCGTCGGTTCGGTTCCGGTTCCGGAACCGTGGGCACCTCTATCCAGAGCCGCTACTTTCGTTTTGTATAGGTTAAACCTTATAGGAGATAAACTATAGTATATATACTCAACATAAATTACTCAAGAAAACAAATGTGACATACTCAGACTTATAAAGATATTTGTGGGTTTCCATCATGTGACATTTTAGACCCTCACTACCCTAGGCCATCTTTTAAGAGTATATACTGCATCTCTTTGTATATATATGTATAGAGAAGGGTTCGTATGCAAATAAATTCTGATATGAGAAAATGAAAATAATATTTAAAGGTATATAAATTAATACTTAAATATGCATATAATTATGTTTATTACATAATTGTACTTTTTAATGTACAAATTAATGATTAAATATAATCATGCATACTTATTGTACTTTGTAATTATGATTAAATCAATAACAGCCATAGATCTGACTAAGATCAATGGTCCAGATTTATTTTTATTTCTCACGTCATAACTTATTTCTATATGAACCAAACTATGTACGAAAATATATTTTCATATTATTGCAATTCATGTATTAAAATAATAAATGTTTATTATAATGTATTTTGCGTAGTGCAATCATAACTATAGATCATGAAAGATTAACATTCTAAGATGAATTTTTATTTTGCGACAGAATAAGTTACTATTTGATCATATGTGCCTAAATTTGGACTGTGAAGATGAAGAATATCGGTATACATTATAAGATAAGGGAAGACACAAAACACACGGTTTTTGTTCGTTCCAAAAACTCCAAAACATACGAGTATTCGTAACCATAGCCTTTACACATGGGAGACAAATACGACTTGATTTGTTGTCGTTTTGGAGCTCGTGAACTCAACAGCTAATTTTCAATGATGGGGTTTTCTAGTTTAGCACGACTTATATTGTATTGATGTTGTGTTAGTTGTAGGGATAGTGATAGATATTTATGTCTTTTTTCAAATTAAAAATGATGTTCGCAAAGAATATTTGAGACGTTAGTGATAGTCATAGAGCAAAGATTCCAACGAACAACATATATATTTATGAAATCTACTAGTAATTAATAGTTAGCAGGAACTAATGTTTGCAGCTCTAAAATTTCCAAATTTCCCATTCATATGTAATCACTCTAAAATATAATTATTTTCATTACCCTTTACATTTATACATTTGGCGTCTTAATGATTAGCAATTGTTTCTTGATTTTTTTTTAAACGTAGTTAAATCACTATAACATGCATTTGTAGTCTTATTGCCCGCAAATAATTATTTTTTCATAGGCGAAAAATTACATTTAAAATTGCTGCATATATTTGGTTTAAAAATTAATTAGTATATTATAAGCCAATTCTACAATAGCCTTTAGTTTCCATTAACCTATAACGAAAACACACACACACATATATATATATAGAGATAAATGATATGTTAGTCATTCATTCGTGGGCACCTTCGCGTTTTTATCATTTTGGCATTACTTTTTTAATTTTTATTTTTGTTTTATATTCTACTATCTTAGAAATTAATATAGAAACCATAAAATCTAAAAAATAAATAAAAACTAAAGCTCGATTTGTTTTATTACTCATTTTTAGAAGTAAAAAATAATAAATAATAAATCGAGCTTTGATTTTTAAAATTTTATGATTTATATTTCTAAGATACTAGAATATAGAACAAAAATAAAAATTAAAAAAAAAGAATGCCAAAATGATAAAACGACGAAGGTGCCTACGAATGGATGACTAGCATATCATTTATCTCTCTCTCTATATATATTGGCATTCTTTTTTTTATGCATAAAATAATAAAATATTTTTATTTTATATTATTTTTATGCATAAAATAATAAATATATTATTTTGTATTATTTTTATGCATATAATGCATCATTATGAGAATGCACCATTTTATGCATAAAAATACAACATTTTGTGCATAAAATGTAACATTTTATGCATGGTTTGCAGTTTTCACGAAAAAATAAGTTTTCACCATAATGCATATATATATATATATATATATATATATTATATATATATATATATATATTTCTATTGAAAAATAAAATCGTATTATTAAGAGATCGGTAAGGGTACCAACCCATTACAAATTAAGGTACATTCCAAGTATCAACTAGATGTTTCGTTGCACATCCTGTGAAACTTATACGAGGATCGGCGTTGCCTTTAACAACGCACCAACTCCAAAAATGATATTTAATTTTTGTCTCAATTTTTCTAAAATTCCACTCCTTTCCTTGAAACAAAACCGAATTGTGCCACTTCCAAACTACCCAAATTACGCATATATATATAAATTTTTTTATTAAAAAACAAAATCGTATTATTAAGAGATTTGTATAAGGGTACCAACCCATTACAAATTAAGGTACATTCCAAGTATCAACTAGATGTTTCGTTGCCCATCGTGTGAAACTTATATGAGGATCGGCGTTTCCTTTAACAACGCACCAACTCCAAAAACGATATTTAATTCTTGTCTCATTTTTTCTAAAATTTCACTCCTTTCCTTGAAACAAAATCGAATTGTGCCACTTCCAAACTACCCAAATTACTCATGTCCACAAGCCGCCATCTCTTTTCGAATTTGCCAAAGGTATATAGTAATATGGAAATGCTCCCCGATATATCCACCATGGATATGTGCCCACAGCTGACGTGACAATGTTATGTCAACAATTTTTCTATTTAGGGTTTGGTTTTTTTAGTAGGGTTTAATTTTTTCTTAGAGTTTATTTTTATAATGTATACTAATTATAATTTTCCTTAAATATAATACCGTCACCTCAGCCGTGAGCATATTAAGTATGCCCGTGATGAGTAGGGGAACATTACTCTATAATAATATTATAAAATCAATAATTATCATCCCGCTTATTCAGTCTCATTTCACGAACAATTACCAATCATCAATTCATTTTGATCGTCATTTCATCTACCTAATTCTGTAACTTCTTTCAAATCTTATATATTGTATTTTATTTTTATTTTTTTGTTTTTAAAAAATGGGTTATTATCCATACGTGTTACGTGACCCAAGTGCCAAATTATAATTTCTTTCCGTGCTTGATTACTGTATTTCATAATGGGAGATTAATTAAGGATGATATCAGGAAAATACCTACTTCAAATTAAATAGAAAGTCAAGGCTTATGTCAAAATATTACTAACTTTAATAAATAATAGTATAAATTTATGTTGCCTCCCCCGCTTTATATTTGCTCGCGGAAAGTTGATTCTTGTTCAATAAGATAGGCTTTTTCCCTTCAAATCCCTAATCATTATTTTATTTTATTTTCTCCTTAATTAGTGATTTACATGTTTTTTTTAATCAAGAAAAATTTGAACCTGAGATATTTGGTATTAGACATTAACTCAATTTCCTAATTCATCACCTTTTGTCTTATTAATTAATGTACTTTTTTTGAAAGAATTAATACAAGTACTTACGGTACTAATTAACTTCTAACTAAATGATTCATTACATGACATTAAATGTTAATAATTTGTTAAGAGGATTTGTGACTGATAGTTTGGTGAATTCAATGAACTAATTGTAGTTTATTAAATCCAAGGGTCTTAATATATTAGTAGTATTAATTTATTAACAAATTCAAAATCAAAAAATTCAAAAAGTAAAGGAGGCACTCCTTTAGAATTTGCCCTTTTCTCAGCCCGTGATTGATGGCGAAATACATAATCCCATATTTCTTACTCCTCACTCATGCTTTTATTTTTTTCCCTTTTTTTTTCGAAGAATGCATTAAGTTTTGATGCACATTATCTTTATTATTTTTATTAATTTCTTTTTGGGATGAGGGTACAATAAATAGCCTTGATGTCCCCACTCCCCTTCCCATACGCCTCACATGATATATATATTTTATGAATTGTTTTATAATTTTCATTACCATTTCACATTATTGTACATGAACAATAATATTAGTATAATAAAAACAATTTCACTTCTCTTTTTAGTCACTCTCAACATTCAACTACCAACCCAATATATAAAAGATCAAACTACTCATAGGCAAATCACTATAGACTTTTCATATATTGGTTGCCTGTAACCATTCTTCATACCTTTGAAATTAAACACATCAACTTTCTCTTTCTCTCCCTCTCAATTAGGCCAATGGATTGGTTCTCTTGGCTCTCAAAGACAGGGCTAGAGCCGTCCCTCGTGTACGAGTACGGCCTAGCCTTCGCTCAGAACGAGCTCGAGGAAGACGACATCTCCTATTTCAACCACGAATTCCTGCAGAGCATGGGGATTTCGATAGCGAAGCACCGCCTCGAAATCCTCAAGCTCTCCAGGAAGGAGGGCGGGAAGGGATACCCGCCCCGGGTATCGAGGATCATGGTCGCCCTAAGGCGGACCAAGAGGTGCTTCTCCAAGTACCTCCTGCGGCCGCCCTGGGCCTGGCGCGAGGACTCAACGGCCCTCGCGCTCGTCCCCAGGCGCAGCCACAGCTCGCACTGGAAGCTGAGGAGGAACAAGAGGGTCGTCATGGCCCACAAGCCCCTCCTCCTCACCAACGGCAGCCCCATGTTCTTCCACAGCTCGAGAATCGAGAGTTTCTCAAGCCCATGGGTGGGCGATCATCCCGAGAATCGCCAGGATTCTCGGGATGATCGGAAAGAGGAGGAGGAGGGGAACGATTACGACGACGAGTATTGGTCCCCTGCAGTTGAAGACATCAGGTGGGATGCAATGTTTCAGAACTTGAAACCTACTTGAAAAACCGATCTTGATGGCATTTGTTCGATGCCTTTAGAACTTCTTTTTTTTTTTTTTTTTTTTTAGGTTTTGTTTGGAGTGGTGAGAGATTGGTTTTTTTGGGCTCTTTCACCAGTATGGTAAGATACATCTGGTTAATTTAGTGTTAGTTTTTTTTTAAACAAAATTTGGAGATACGTGTGTGATTTTGTGTATTGTGTTTTGCTAGAGTAATTTTATCCTATTAGCTATAGTGAACTGGTTATGGTCCCACTTAAGGTTTATTTACTTATTACTTTGGAGGAGTAAAAGAATTAATGTCTTCTTTTATTTTAGTAAAGCATGACTTATGCACATAAAGTTGGTTTGCATATGATGAATTATTTTACTTTTGTGTCATTTCTTCGAACAGATGGAAGGCTACATAGGATTACTCGAGTGCTGATGTTATATCATGTTTTACTAAATTGGAGTTCTGTCATGTATGGATTTTCCTTTGATTTTTCACATATACTATTGTAGTGGTCTAATTTTGGATTCAGACCAAATAAAAGATTATATCATATCGGGTGATAGCATGCTATTAATAGTAAAGAAACCATAAATAATTGTTTATATATGGTCCCACTTATAATAATGAAAAATAAACTTATTTTTATAAAGTTTTAAAAATTATTAAAAAATGCAAAAAAGAAGAAGAAGAAGAAGAATAAGAAATCCCTTTGCCCTCTTTTTAAAATTATTTTAAATTTAAAAATTAAAAAAAAATGAAAGAAGAGCTTCTGAATTTATATACTTGGTATGCGTAATTTGATGACAAATAACGCTTATAAAAAGAAGTATTATTTTAAATTAATACTTCGTTTGTCTATGTATGGAATGAAATATAACTTTTATGACTGGAATATTATGGTTTCAAATCTATTAATACCTCCTCGATCAAACTCCACACTCAAATATCATGGCTCCAATTATCATGAGTCATCATTTGATTTTTTCAATGTTGCCTTTTCTAAGTCAAAATTTGAATAAAAAATTAAACCTGAGCATCTCAAGATCAAACCTTTTTAAAGGGAAAGAGAAATGAATAAGTTCAAATCTTGAAACTCAAATTATAAGAATTTGCTTAAAATACCGTAAACTTCAATTCTTTCCTATCTTAACCTTGATAACAAATTATTATTGCTATACAAAAATGAGTTTATTTTCATATACAATTTTTTTTTTTTGCTACATAAATTTAAGGGCCATTATTTGAAATACCCATTTTGACTTTGTCAACAAAAATCATAGCCACTAACTTAATTTACATAAATTATACCCACTTTTTGAGCTTTTGGACAAAATTACCCTTCTCTCTTTCACACTTTACATTTTTTATTTCTTTCACAACTTGTAATTTTCTTTCTCTTTCTCCCTCTATTCCCTTCTTATTTTTTTCATTCATCAAATTATACGAAATATAACTTTTTTTTTTTACTGAATTTATTTACTTTTGGTACCTATTGAACTATAAATTTAATTTTTTTTTACTGAATTTTATATCTGGAACGAAAAAAATATTAAATTATTCTAATAGTTCTAACGAAATTACTAAATTGTTCCAACTGTTCCAACGAAAAGTTGAAACTATTGGAACAATTGTTCCAACTGTTCCAGGAACAGTTGGAACAATTGTTCCAATAGTTTCAACTTTTCGTTGGAACAGTTGGAACAATTTAATAATTTCATTCCAATAGCGTCAAAAATCACCAACGATGAGAAGAATGACGGAGAGAGTCCGAATAAAAAGAGCGTAAGAGAAAGAAAGAAATCAATATTCAACACTAAATGGAACAAAATGTGCACAAACCAAACAACAAGAAAAACACTAGAGATCTGATATTCAAAAACAAAAACAAAAAAAAACAAAAAAAAAACAAAAAAAAAACAAAAAACAAACAAGCACTAGAGAAACAATAACACTTCGATTCCATGTCTCCACATCACAAACTAGGAAACTAAATCGCAAGATCGAAGCAGTACCAAGGATCCTCCAAAAAGTAATAAAAATGGTTTACTAGAAAACAAATAGATTAAACCTTAATGGCATACTTCCTAGGGGGAAATACATCTCTTTCTTTTTTTGCTTTTCCATCTTCAAAGATGCCTGACGTTTGGTTAAACGGCGGCGGATGGCACGAGCCTTCTTAGGGCAGAGATCGAGCAGCAGATACTTCTTGTTCTTGTGTGCTTTTCTGAGGGCGGATTTTTGCTGCTGAGAAAGGACGGTGAGAACCTGGGCAATCGACAGCCGCACGACCTTGATCTTCGATAGCTTGTTGGGGGCACCGCCGGTGACCTTCGCCACAGCTCCGCCTTCAAATCCTTCAGCTGCGCCAGCAAATCCACCTTGCTCTTCTGCCTCAACTCGTGCTAATTCTCGCCATTTCGCTCGAGGGAATGGGGGGCGAGCGCAGGGGGAGTTTTTGGGATTTCTAATAGGGTTTTCAATTCAGGAAATTGAAAGAAAAATTAGAGAAGGGGAAAGTAGAGAAGACCGCCGGAGTGGCTGCGCCGAGGAGGTGGTGCCGACCACCGGCAGTCCGAAGAAGAAAGGGGAGAGAGGCATGGCGGCGGAAGATTGAGAGAGAATGAGAGAGTCGAGAGAGAATGAGAGAGTCAGGCAAGAGTAGAGAGAAGATATATCTAGATCTGAAAATTTGGGGAAGGGACTGAGGTGGGTTTCAATTGAAAAATAAGGGTATTTTTGTCCGAAAAATGAAAAAGTGGGTATAATTTATGTAAATTATCTTATGGGCTGCGATTTTATTTGGCTAAGTCAAAATGGCTATTTCATACCATTTTCACTAAATTTAAAACGTATACATATAGCTTTTTTTTTCGCTCATTATCGCTTTTGAAGATGTTTACTCTAACGAATTATATATTCTACCCAACGTGACATCAAACTCGTTGAAAATTAGGCCAACCGATAAAATTGAAAAATATATATATATATATATATATATATATATATATATATATATATATATATATATATTTTATAAGTCAAAGGTGAAAATATTTAATTTCTTGATTGATATAAATGGGAGAGTGGGTGAAAATGATGAAATTAATGGCCCACATTACAACTTTTTTGCAAGCCATTTGCAAAGATTTCATCAACACAATTCCTTTGGTTTCACTCCTATTAAAAAGTGTGAATGCGTTGCCCAAATTTTATAAGAACAGCCACCTTAAGTAAAGGGATGTGACCACTTTTTTCCCTTTAGTTTCTCTCAATTTCAACTTTCAAATCTTCTTTGGTCATTCCTTCTCTTCTACTTTTGTGCCCATGAATCTAGAGTATTAAAGTGTTACTAAGATTTCCCAATTTTGTTAGTTTTTCTTCCATTTTTTTCACATTTCGCGATCTAACTTGTTGGTGGGTCGATGAGGGGGTTGCCCGGGGCAAGGGATTCGGAGGCGGATCCTCGACCCTAATTTTCATAAGAAGGTTTTAGTCTATACTCAGCAGAATTTTAACTAGAGTTAGAACCCTAATATTATAAATAGACGTCTCATTTCTTGTAACTATATCCGATAAAGCAAATAAGTGAAAATCCCTAGCCTAACATCGTCCCCCAACATAGTGAGTGACTTCATACGAACTAAGCAAACAATTCGCATTTGTTTTTCTTGCTTTCATAGTCTAGTTTGTGTTATTTTCATAATAAACAAGGATTCTGCACAATTAGATATATAACTAATTTTCAACATTTAATTTAAATTACTTGTTTTTTAAGGTACACCATTCGTCCGCAATAAGTGTGCACCATTTTTATGGTGCACACTTATTGCAGACATACAGAGGTTCAATATCTTGTTAAAACATGATATATAATTACTCCCTATGTCCCTAATATTGGTGTGAAATCTTCTTTTTGGGAGTATTTCCTAGTATGTAAATTATTCTTCGACACCATCTTATTTAAGGGGGAAAGAGAAAAAAAAAAAAAAAAAAAAAAAACGTATGAGCCTACTATTTTATATCTTTTCCTTAATAATTTTATTCCTCCAACTTTTATGTTTAACACGGAAATTGGGGACAGAGTATTATTTTAACTTCAATTTTCTGTAATAAAATCAACCAATTCATATAATTCTTTTTTTCATGATAAATCATATTTAAATTAATAAATAACAGTGACCACCAGCGAGTATTATTTTGATACTGAAAATGTCAGGAATGAATCCCAACCCCTATTAATATTTCAGCCAATTCTAAATGCAAATAAGCAAAAGAATAAAAAAAATGTGGGCTCATTAGGAGAAACATCACTTCCCTCAAATTCCCATATTATTTGAGAAATATAACAAACATGTACTACAAAAATACAAAAATCTTCTGCATATTACAGTTTACACTAACCAAATCTTCTTCCTTTAACAATTCACATGGTTGTATATATAATAATATACTTATACAACTCATGATACAAAAATCCCAATCCTGCATAATAAGAAGCATGCAAAAATTTTCTGAAGAGGTGTTAAACATAATCATAAAACTCTATAATCAGGAGCTCTGAGGCAGCACCCGGTACGAACCGTGAGCGTAGAGCATTCTGTAAACCGGTCTTAATCTTACCGTAAGAACTATGCTCAACAGAGTCCCCGCTCCACAAAGCCCAGCCAAAACGAAAAACGTGAGCCTAAAGCAATTGGGGCCAATGCACGACGACCCCAACTGCTTTTCAGCTTCAGAGTCGTATACCTGACCAGCAAGCCAGCCGGAGAAGAGAAGAGCGCCCACCGGATTTCCCAACTGCATGAAGTTGAATATTATGCCGAAGTGTCTCAACCCGAAGAGTTCCGAAGCTGTTGGGATCATTATTCCAAACTGGACGCCGTAGCAAACGCCTAGTAATGCCGTTGCAGCGTAGAGAGTGCCCTTGATGGCCGAGGCGTATAGAAGGAATGTTAGGATCATGATTGATTGTGTTATGGCCATCCAAAATGTTCGAGGAATTGTTTTCGACCTGCAAAATGTCAAACATATACGGAGTATGCTTACGTTTACTTTGTGTAATAGACTGGATCAAAATGATTAACTACTTGAAGAATTAGATGATCAAACAAGCTCCTTTATTAATTTTATCAACGAGTGCATACGAATTTTTCCAATCGTAAGAAACCTTGAGCATTTATGCATGGACATTATCTTCCCGACAAGTTCAAGGCCATCTATCATACATACTTTAAGAACTCATGAGTAAGATCAAATATGGTAAACGAAAATGACTAGTCGACTGTTATTCAAACTGAACTAATAGGAACGAACTTTTGAAATCTTGAGCTACTGACGAGCCAAAAGGTAAGTAATAAGATAGCAAGTAGAATATGCAATTTTACCTCACAAAGTGTTCGGAGACGACTCCAGATCCAAGGCGGCCCAAGAAGTTACAAAAGCTGAACAAGCTTAACAATATCGTAGCATCATCAACACCAAGTGAAACCCCAATCTGTGCCAAATTGTTAAGGACAGTTACTCCCGAGCCAACTCCGAAGAAGTAAACAAACCATAGAAGCCAAAAGTCGGCCTTGACGATAGCTTCACGAAAGCTGAAGTCCTCTCCTCTCCTTGGTTTCCGCTTCTTCTTAACTGCACCCTCACCTACTGCAAGAAGTATATCCACTTCTGAAACATCTTCAGACTCGTAAAAACTTCCAAGATTCGCTGCTGAAGAAGATGGCATGAGTAGAGAATCCATTAAAGTCAGATCACCTTCGACTAGATCAGCTTGTTTCTTACTAACGGGGAAAAGGGTCATTTTTAAAGGAATTGCAAGAGGAGCCATCAAAAGAATAATCATCACAGCAATAAATATATAGGAGATGGTGTTTCCGAGAGATAAGAAGTTCTTTAAAATGGTGGTGGTGAGAAGATAAACTGCGAGGGTGAGACTAGCTACTTGAATGAAAAGAAAGTGGCCTCGTTCCCACGAATCTTCTCCGGAAGCCGGAGTACAGGGTCGAACAAAGTACATCATAGCCAAACCTATAACTGGAATACCAAGAGTCAGGAGCAGCAAATGGCTCGAAGCTGAACCATTAAGGACCATGGTGAAAATCTCTGTGAAGACAGCCCCACTTAATCCGACATATCCTTTTAGAATTCCAGCAACTGTACCCCTACTCACAGGAAAGTTTCTCATGTTGGTTACTAGAACTGCCGTGCTTAGCCACGCGCTGCTGTTAGTAGCAACGCATAATGCACACCATAACTGCAAGAAATCATTAGATGATTAGGTAGAATTTATCGAATCTGAACAATCAGAGAGCAAGGTGTTATCAAGAAAATGAATCGGGTTACTCAATGTGGTTGAGCTAAAGTAACCAATTGTGGTTTTCGTTCAAAATTGAATCTTTTCGACAGAAACACTAGTCTTCTTCCTAACTGAATTTGCCACAAGGGTATCAGAGGAGTGTTCTTTGCTACTGTATTACAGAATTTCTTTCGTAAAAATCGAACACTAGAAGGACTAAAGAAGCTAGTTGAGAGAAAGCCTGCCATTAGTGAAAATCGAAGAAGGCTTCTCACCTACAAAACTAAATATGCCATTTGATGAAACCATATCGTATAATTACTTCACTGCTGTTCTAATTCAACAACAGATAATCCTTCTTCAACCCAAGTATATATATTCCTTCCTATAGCAAGAATCTTTTTCGAGCCCTCGACCTCTTGGTCGGAAGGGAAGCATCTTATCGACTGAGTTACGTTTTCGTCATCATATAGCAAGAATCTTAATTAAGGGATTTATTTCTAATTCAAATCCAACTATTACCAGCATATGGAAATCATATTACACAAATATCAACTGAAATCAACAGCAAATATCATCTCTCTCTCTCTCTCTCTCTCTCTCTCTCAAATCCAGCATCGAGAACTCAAAAACACAAAAGGGCACTGAGAAATTGAGATCAAAAATCGAAATTCGAAGAAAAAAAAGAGGAAAGAAACTCACCACCCAATAAGGGATTGAAGGAACGGTTTGGCTAACGGCGAGCCAGATAACGCCATAGCCGAAAAAAGAGGCGAAAACGCCGAAGAGGAGAACAGCCCATGGAGGGAGCTTGTTGCTGGCGATCCCGGGAAGAATCCCGACATTTTCTCCGATGTCGTTGGCCACTCCGAGAATGGTGAGCTGCTGCTGACTGAAACCCAGAACTGATTTGAGGGAGGGCGAGTAGAGAGAGAAAGTGTAGGCATTCCCCGCTGCTATCTGCACCCAAACTGCAGCTCCTAATCCCACCCATGGCGGCCTGCTTCCTGCCTTCAGCTCCATCATTGCTTCGATTCTCTTCTCCCAATCAATCAATCACTTTCTAAGCTTTACTGATCTTTTAGAGAGAAGAGAGAGTGAGAGACGTAGAGGATTTGGGTTTATTACAAGAAAAAATTTGGTCCCCTTTTTGAAATTTTTTTGCATCGAGAGATTCTAGGAGGCGCACGTTGGATCTTCTTTTTTCTTATACTGTACAAGATTACGAGTATTTTCTTGGTCTTTTTTTTATGTTTTTTGTTTTTTGAGAAAATAAATATTTTTCTTTCTGGAGCATTTGATTTGTCGATTTGAATTTAATATACAATACTTTATAAGCATCTTCATTCTTCAAAATGTTTTTGTGTCGTTCTTTTTCATTTTTTTTTTCTTTTCAAAATGGAGGATGGATCTATTCTCGTCATTTGTTCAGGAGTCAGGACAGAGCACATTAGAAATACTCGTGTTCGTTTGTGGGATTAACCATCAATTCGGAAGTTGGGTATTTATATTAAACTAGTTTGTATCCCGTCGAAATTTAACGGGTATCATTTTATTGTATATTTATTAAAATGGTAATATTATGATAATTTGTTAAAACGATTATCATTTTATTTTTAATTTATTGTAAAGTGTCTTAAATTGAAAATATACACTTTTGTTACAAAATTTTTACAATTATAACTATCGATACATATTAAAAGAATTCTAAAAATTTATTGGCTAATGAGCCACCTCAAAACTACTTTTGTGTCTAATATATTCTCAGGTGGTTTAAATTCAAAATATACATTTTGTTACAAATATTTGACAATTATAGCTATCGATACATACTAAAAAAATATTAAAATATATTAGTCAATAGACCCCTTCAAAATCGAATATGAATTGTGTGGCTATGCACACTTGATGCCAATTTAGGCAAAAAAGTATTGGTCGACGGGCTGCCTCAAAATTGGATATACGCCCGTGGCTAGGCGCACCTGCTGCATTTGCCGATTTAAGGGTCTAACAAACCTCCCCCACCAAAACTCGAAGACGTCCTCATCATGTGGGATATCTCTCTTATCTTCGATCCATATTCAATAACAACTCGCTCACCACAAGTGAATTCTCCCGGCACATCACGTCCATTGCTTGACGCAGCTCCCGCCAAGACTTTTTCATACGTGAGCACACCACGGCTCACACTTGGCTGTTTCATCGCCATGTCCTTCCCAAGCTCCACACGGTCCACTCTCGGCATGTCTTGACCCTCATCTAACATTTGCATACCCGAAATATATTGTATCGTGTTGACCCGAGCCTCCTCATCCACTGATTCAGCGACCACATCCATTCAACTTCTCCCCACGTTAGCCTTCTGCTTCGGACAGTCTCGTATCTGGTGGTCTCCATCACATATATATGAAGCACCCGCAAAGCTTGTCCCAGCCCATGAAGCATGACTCGCCGCATCACATATATATCTGGTGGTCCTTGACACCCGTAAGTACCTCATCTCAGTTTGGGCCAAATGCTGCAAAACATAAGAGCATTTTAAAACCTTTTTGGCCAACGGACCACCTAAAAATCGAAATAGTATTGGAGCCAAAAAAAAATTCAAAAACTTCTTGGCCAACGGACCTCAATACCGAAATAATGTTAGGGCAAAAATATTTTTTTACTAAAAATCAGTCTAGCCTGATCAATCCGAACTGAAAAATAGTATTCTGATAATTTGTTAGAGAATATGTTTTACAAAGTTGCGTTAAATTTTATTAGAAAAATAGTTTAATGCGGAGTACTCCATTATCGAGTAGTTGTACTCTATTTATGCGTATTAATAAAAAAAATCAAATCATAGAAGAAAATCTCCATTATGAAATTTTTCATGGCCAATGGACCACCTCAAAATCAATATAGTATTAGGGCCAAAATATTTTAACAAAAAAAAAAAAGTTAGCCAATCGGAATTAAAATAGCTCACGAAGCTCATTTTTGTGTCTAATTATTGTCAATTATTTTAAATTAAAAAAAAAAAATTTTGTTACAAAAATTCGACAATTAAAAATATCTATACATACTAAAAGAATTTAGAAAATTTATTGGCCAATGGGCCACCTCAAAATTGATTATGTATTTAATAATTAAATAAATATTTTTCGTTACAAAAATTTGTCAATTGTTGTTATCAAACTAAAAGAATATCAAAATCTTTTGGGCGGGCCACCTCAAAATTAAAATGGTGTTAGATAGTCCGAGCCAAAATATTTTACTTTCTTTTTCTTTCCTTTATCTTTTTTTCCTATTTTGGGAAGAGTAGCAAAAACACCCTAAACCTTGAAACATTTTTATGGTCATGCTTCGATCGGTTGAACCATTTAATAAATAAATTAATTAAAATAATAAAATATCTATTGTATATTTATAAATATCAAAAATTTCATGATTTATATAGTATATGTTCATAAAAATTTAAGAAACACATGTTAAAATCAATAAAAAAAAACATATTCATATTATATATATTTATACTCAAAACATATATTTATAATTTTATAAAATGAACATAATGTAGTTGATAATGATTCAAAGTTGATTAAATAATGGATGTATATATTGTAAGCACATTATAGCCTATAATGTGAGAGATCATGAGTTCAAATCTTCCAATTCTCATAATTAAATTTTTAAATTTTATGTATAATATAAATAGATTATAATAATAATTAATATATTAATATATATAAATAATTAATATGTATAAATATATATGGATGGTAATAAGAGATTGATGAAATCTTAATTATGTGAATTTATTATATTAAATAATGATTTAATATGTATAAAAATTCAGAATTTAGATAAATAGGAAACGAAGGCCGTAGGAGACGCCACGTAGGCGCGTGGATCGCTCTCGTGCTCCGAATCCGCATCGGAACGTATAATATATTGATTTATATTGTTAACTTTATAAAAAATTGATGGAAAAAATATGAAACGTCTGGATTGTCCTTACTTTTATTTGTTGAGAAATTGTATGTGATGGTAAATAAGTTTTTTTTGCTAGTGTAGAAGGATTATTTTCTACATCAATAGATGCTCCGTGTTCATAATATTTTAAAAATTAATCATTTTTGTTTATGAAATATTTTTATTATCGTTGATTTTAAAAATATTATACACAAATAGCGATTGATTCATTGATGTAATAAAAAATATATCACGAAGATGTAATAAAGGATCTCGGTTGATTAACCATTTGAAGAGGACAAAAAATCAAAGAAAGTTCCTGAAGAAACGCCTAATTTTTAGCCAGTGTTTAATTCAACTCTAAAACAAAATTTATTATCTGATTTAATACTTTAATTAATAAAATTAAAATAATTAAAACAGCATTAGTGCATACTCGTACTCAATCGCGTTCATTAGGCTACACCGCCCGTAAACCCCGGAGATTTATTGCCGGCTTATCGTAGCGTAGCTTTTATTCTTTTGAATATATTATAATACTAATATATCTTTATTTATTGTATGAAACTTGCAATGAAAAAACTTATATTTAGCCTGAAATTTAGCTTTATCTCGATTTGATGGGCACGCATCATAGCTAATGTTTTGATTACTAATTTAACTATTTTAATATTTTTATCATAAAAATTAAAAAAAAGGTTACTATTATATTTATCAATTCTAATAGTCGTTTCTTAAGTAATAAAAATCAAAATTTTAATTGGATTAATGTAATCTAGTAGACTATTGTAAAATTAAACCGAATCTGTTATACCAAAATTGAAAAAAATAACACTCTAATATGGTTGAAATATGAAAGCCGGGGAAGAAGATCTTATGTCACAAAACACAAAAACTTTGGTGAAGTCAGTATTGTAGTGCAACCAAATCAAATGTGACAATCACTGTGAAAAAATAAATCTTCAAGAGTGCAAATCATCGTTTACAAAAGTGACAATGTTTCTATCTGACAATTATCGTGGTAAAAAGTGATAATCATTTCGAAAAAAAGTAACGATCTCTAAAAGAGACAACTATTATGAAGAAAAATAATAATTTTTACAAGTGACAATAATCATGCAAAATATGACTATTATTTTGGGGGAGAAAAAAGTGTTAATGTTAACAACGTCGTCAAAAGGAACGTGACAATTGCTAAGAAAAGTGAAAATTATTCAACGATTTTTTTTTTAGAGTACATATAAAATCTATTACTCTTATATCACATTCTAATTATATATATAAAGAATTTACTTTACGTATGGATAAAACTTTTACTCAATACAAAGATAGAAAAACTACTTCACATACCATACGTTCAAAAGTGTGAATTGAACCTTTCATCATAAATGGAGACTTTAGATCAATTTGCGAATATGACATATTTTTCGCAACAAAATTCAATATCAATATTTTCCATATACGTACTAGCTACCGCGAATAATGAAGCTATATATCAAAAACCCTAGCTCCTCAATTATTATGTACGCTTACAGAATCTTGCAATAATGTATCTGTACGGTATGTGTTTTCATGAAAAAAATGAAGGAAAAACATTTCTTCTCCATTTTCATATGTTCTTGATGAATAATTTGCACCGAGCAAGACAACTCTTTTTTTCTTGAGTAGTCATTTGTCATTTTTTTCACTTCAAATCATGATAATATATTCTTATGTGTTTGTACTGATAATACTTTTTCATATTTTAAGTCTCTTTTCCACCTGAGAATGTGCTATCTTTTTTTTATGGAAATAGAAATGAACGTATAAGAAAAGGATGCATAATTTTATTGCATAATGTGGTCATCACTTCTTTTATTGTTATCCTCTAGTGTGGAAAAGAGATTTAACATGTGGAAAAATATTATCACATCAATTCCACAGGAAAATATTATCATGAAATTGAGTGAAAATGGGATGCTCAAAAAAAAAAAATAATCATCCTAACCTTAGAAAATTATCCATTGTATTGAACAAGTGAAAATAGAGAAAAATGGTGAAAAATATTTATTTTTTTTATTTTTCATCAAAGAAAATACACCCTTAAAAGACATAGAATAAATCATTTGAGGAGCACATTATGTGATAATTTTTTTCATCATTTTCTTTTTTTACGTACCCAGATGATATAATTTCCTCAATTCTTTTTTTAGTACAATTTAATCAAATTCTAATGGCTAATTATATGATATAACAAATGTGCTTTTACAGAGTATTTGCAAGTACGCATAGTAATAAATAATTTCGTCAAAAATTTAATGGCTGATTATCTAGTTTATTTCAACAATTATAAAAATCGGGTATTGGTTCTTCTTCATTAAAATATTTTTCTTACTAAGAAGCTTCATTCAGAAAAATGGGCCTAAAAATATTGAATTATGTGGACTTAATATGGTTCATATTGGACTGTGTTTTCGTCTTGGATTTGGAGTTTTAATTTCTAAGATTTTAATATACTATTCAAACTCCGACCATAAACACATATGGGCCATAAAAGAATTTGACCCATATTGGACTATATTTTAGATAGTCGAAAGTTTATTTTCATCGTAATTTACTAATTTCTTTGGGGAAATCATAATATTTCCCTAAGCTTTTAATTCATTTATTTTTTTATATAAGAAGCAAATTGTAATCAGAAAACAAGCTTTTCGTTGGTTTAGTCACCTTCGACATTTTAATCTTGAAATATCTACAATTTATACGTAATGGATCTAAATCCTACATAATCAACTCTTCTATGATATATATATTTTAATGGAGAGACCTGAATCTGAGAAGAGTAGAGCTTCGTCTGTTATTTTTCCGATCCCAGGGGAGCCTAGTCTCCCGCACTGCTCAAGGTTGACGAGCGTCAGCCAAGGCTATACCAACAAGATCTTTCATGCGGCTCGTTCAGCTCCTGTGGCTTAGACTTGGGTTTTTAGTTGTATTTGGTGGGACTTTAGGAAGATAAAAAGCTTATCCCCCACAAAAAAACATATAGTTTAATTCCTTTCATTGATGTAGTAAATACACACTCAAAATTCACATACCCATGTGATAGGATGTGGCCCAGTGGCCCAGATCAGCTCGGCTCATTCCTAATTTCTCCAGCCCAATCCAGAATAAAGCTCAATAGCACAAGTCAAGAAACTCAGCCAACCACCCGCCTCCTGGCAGAGTACGGACGGATAGGCGAAGACAGCACCCACGATCTCTCAACCACCCATGACCTCAATTCCCTATAAATAGAGTCATTTTGTAAGAAAGAAGGAGGAGGGACTGTAATTGCTGCTTAAAGTATTTCGAATACAAACATCTTCATCTTTCCTCCGTGGACGTAGATCTACCCAAAGATCGAACCACGTAAATTCTCGTGTTCTTAGTTTTCTGCAAATCTCACTATCACAAAAATACTCTAAAACTCACTGATCAATCACTGGCGCCGTCTGTGGGAAACGCAACATCCTCTTTTGTGAAACCAATCAGCGCGTTTTGAGTAAAGATACCATGGTGAGACCAACCCGCTCCGCCATCACTGCTGCTGCCGCCGCTGCCGCCAAAGCAAAACAGAAACGAGCTGACCCCTTCACCAATCCGCCTTACACGCCAGCCAACGAGGAAGAGGGTGACGTTAGTCAAGCTCAGAAAACTACTTCCTAAATCCGACGTGACCAGCAACCCATTCGCCGAACTCCTGAAGGCCATTTGGAGGATGTCCCGTCTGGGGATTTAGCTAGCAGTGGCAGGCCCGGTCAGGGTGGCAGCCGACGCGGAAACGCCGAACTCCAACCCGAGCTTGGAGACGCGCTGAAGGCGTACCTGGACCTCCACGAGCAGGACTTTCGTAAGTTCGTCGATCAACATCGACAACAAAGTCAAAACAGGGAAGACGGAGTCGAATTGTCACAAAGGCGATCCCTAAGTCTCCAGATCGTTGGAGACAGGGAGGCCGAACTTCCCCGAAGGCGACAGAACAATCGCCGTGGGAACGACCGAGCTTCACCTCGGCGCGGTTCAACGTCACCTCGTCAAAACGCCGTTCCACCTCGGCGGGACGAAGGAAACGCCTACCAGGGAAGATTCACCGTCTACGGTCGAATCTCGACTCCCTTCACTAATAGGATACTCTATACTCCCCTCCCGTCAACGTATAGAGTACCTCCTATCCCGCCTTACAACGGGTCACAAGACCCCAGCAACTTTCTATCCCGGTTCCAATACAACATGATGAACCAGGGACTGGCCGAAGACGTTTACATGTGTAAAGTCTTCCCCGAGCTGCTAGTGGACAACGCTAGAAGCTGGTTTGATAGCCTGCCTAATGGCAACATAGGGTCGTATGCCGACCTACTTAACGCCTTTGAACGTCGCTTCTTTTAAAAAGCCGAGGCAAAGATCAGCCCAGCCCAGCTCCTAACCTTAAGGCAGGGGCGGGGAGAAACGATCAGTGACTTTCTGTCCTGTTTTTATAATGAGAGCCTTAAAGTCAATCGTCTCTCCGACGACGTGCTTATCTCGGCATTCCAAAATGTCATTCAGTCTGGGACTCTCTTCAGAGAGCTCGTAAAGGCACGCCCAACGACCTCCAGGTAGCTATGGAGGATTGCCGATACATTCGTAGAGGCGGATGAGGCCGATCGGAAAAAGTGGGCAGCAGATCGGCCCGAAAACAACGATAAGAGGAAAAAAGAGGAGCGCACCGACCATGGGCAAGGTCGCCGAAGTGCCCTCGAAAGGTTACAACGAGGACCCCTCGAGTCCCGCTTAGGACCTCAGCCCAACCAAGACCGAAGTCAGTATACGCCACTGACAAAGTCCTAGGGCCGAAATATATGAGCTTCACGCAAACTTATTCGAGAAGCCACTGCCCTTGTCCCGAGGTGGGTCGAAATGCTGATCCAAGGAGAAATACTGCAAGCTCCATAATGACTACGGTCATGAAACCGAGGACTGCAGGGACCTCGCCTCGGACATAGAGCACATGGTACGCGACGGTACCCTTAAACTGTACCAAAGTCGCAACCAGAGAGAGGCCCGACCTCAACGGAAGGGCAAGAGAAAGAAAAATAGGAGAGACAATAACTGCGCCCCCCAAAACGACAAAAGGCCAAAGCACGATGACGAGGATGAGGATGAAGATCAGCCTCAATATGATGCAGTCATCACTACCATCACCGGACTGCCCGAAGGCACGACGAGGTCATCGTTGAAAGCCGAGTGCCGAAGTCAACAGCGGGAAGAACCTGCCCAAAAAAGGTTCAAGAGGGATGAGGTCATCACATTTTCCAGCGATGACCCAGTTCCCCATGCGGTACCTCATCAAGATGCCACCATAATCGAGGCCGTGGTGGCCAACAAATTGGTCCACCGCGTATTTACTGATAGTGGAGCCTCTGTGAGTCTGTTCTTTAAAGACTGCTTCGATAAGCTCGATATCGAAGAAGCACGTCTAAGGCCAGCACCCATGCCGCTAAAGAACTTCACACAACAAGAGACAACGACGGAAGACATAATTTCACTGCCCGTGACAGTTGAAAAAGCCCATTGTCCACTACAAAGATAATCCACTTCTTCGTCGTAAAAGCCAGCTCCCCCTATAACATCATCTTAGGAAGGGATTGGCTAATAGCGACGAAGGCGATCTGCTCAGGCCTACCACCTGACGATCAAAATACCGTCTAAAAATAGAGTGATCACGCTTCGGGGAAACCAGCAGCAGGCTAAGGAGTGCATGCAGGTCGCACTCCGAGGTGCTAGGAATCAGCACCCCCAAGCATAGCAACTACAGAACCCCGAAGAGGTGGAGCCGACGTCGCCTCTGTTGGGGTTGATATACTGAAAAACATACTTTATGCTTGTATTATTAACAATTTCTTCCTGGTTTTGGAAATAAATATTCTGTCATATGTTTTGCATATTAATTCGTGTTATGGTTATGCAAATAAACGTCCGGCACTATATATTATAGATAATATGGTGTGGGTGGTCGCACGGAAGATCATATTATCGGTTTCTTATATAGTTAAATGGTGTTCGCAACTGAAAGTAATCTTGGACGAATTACTTGTTAAGGTTGTAGTATAAGCTGGATAATAGTTGGTCTTGGCTATTAGCTTATACTGGTGCATACGATCAGAGTTGCGCTGAACGGGATCGAGGTGAGATAAATCCTTTTATACTGACTTATTAAGGATCACATCTCGGACGATTATTATTTCTTAATTCTAGTTGTCATAATATTCAATTATGTATTTATAATAATTATTGCTTTGATTTACCATGAGTGAGAGTTATTGCAACTCAAAGAATCTCCGTATCTTGGGTAATAATATTATAAATATGATAATTAATATTATAGCTAGAAATCGTGTCTCGGTGCGCCGAGTTGATGATGTCCCCTTGAGGCGTTCTAAGGATTATTATATCAAAACCCTGCAGGTGGATTAAGTTCCGATATAATAATAAGGTCGAACGGGTACACTCTTGGAATAAGATATTAATTAATTAGAGCAGTCAGTAGCTTAAATTAATTAATGGACATGCGATATCTTAAACACGGGAAATAATATAATTCAAAGAGGAGCCCGGTATGTCATAATTTGGGATTGGACGGCGATGCAATATTATTTTACTATAGTGGAAAGACTATAATATTAATATAATTAAATAGAGTATTCGGGGCCAGAGAATACTTGAATTATTTAATTATATTGGAAGGCCTAGTCCAAATCCTCCTCAAGGTCCCTGGAGTAGCCCAATAGAGCATAGCCTGACCCATTAGCCTTGGCCCTAACCTCTCCAACACTCTACCTCTTATTATAAATAAGAGAGAAGTAGAAATGTTCAGTAGGGGATTTTATTCTCACAGAAAAGAGAAAGAGGGGCGGCAGCTTCTGGGAGGCACAGAGAATAGATTTCTGCCCACTCAGAATTTCTCTGGTTGCTAGGGAATACTCCAGAAGACTTCGGGGTCGACGTGAAAGAGCCAGATCTCGTGTGCAGAGATCTGGTGCGTGGAAGATCATTTCCTCGACTCAGAATTCCACCGGTGATACGCAAGCAGGTATATATATGATTTAGATCGGTTTCCGCTTTCAAGATCTGAATTCATATGTTAATAATTATTGTAATTAATTAAATCTACATCCGAGGGATCCCGGATCCAACAGCCTCCACCCGTCGAGCCGGTCGAAGACGTCGCATTGTACGAAGATGACCCTGCCAAGGTCGTCAAAGTAGGTTCGTCGGTGAAAATGAGCTCCGAAGTCAACTTATCCAGCTACTTCGGGAATATAGAGATGTCTTCGCTTGGTCGCCGCTAGACATGACCGGGGTGGCACCAAGTGTCATCACTCATCACCTCAACATCGATCCTGAGGTGAAACCAGTTCGGCAGAAGCAGCGAGCCTTCGCAGCCGAAAGAAATCAAGTGATCCACGACGAGGTTTGGCAACTGCAAAAGGCCGATATTTTATTCGAAGTGAAATATCCGACCTGGTTGGCCAACCCCGTGATGGTGAAAAAATAAGGAGGCGGGTGGCGGATGTGTATTGATTACACTGACCTCAATAAGCACTGCCCAAAAGACTGCTACCCCCTCCCTAACATTGACAAGAAGGTCGAAGCTCTTGTTGGCCACAAGATGTTCAGCTTCTTGGACCTATACAAGGGATACCACCAAGTCCTCATGAACGCTGAGGACGCGCCGAAGACCGCCTTCGTCACAGACTTCGACATCTACGCATACAAAAAGATGCCCTTCGGACTGAAAAATGCTAGAGCTACATACCAAAGGATGGTCGGCAAGATTTTTGAAGCCCACATCGGTAGTATTGTCGAAGTGTATGTAGACGATATAGTCGTAAAAAGCAAGGAAATCGCCGCTTGTGTAAACGACTTTAAAATTATTTTTAGCCTACTTCGTAAAGTGAATCTAAAATTAAACCCAGAAAAGTGTACTTTTATGGTCCGATCTGAAAAATTTCTAGGGTGTTGGGTTTCACGCGAAGGGTTAAAAGCTAAACCTATCAAAAGTCCGAGCTGTCCAAGAAATGCAAGTGCCGAAGTCAATCCATGACGTGCACAAACTGACGGGCTGCCTAGCTGCCCTAAGTCGTTTCCTATCTAAGGCCGCCGAAAAACAATTCATATTCTTCAAGATACTAAAGAAGGCGCCAAACTTCGAATGGAATGACGAACACAGGGAAGCTTTCGATAGCCTGAAGAAGTACCTCGCGAATCTCCCTACATTATCTGTACCAAAAGAGGACGAGGTCCTCTCCCTATACCTCCCCCGCTTCGGACGAGGCAATCAGTGCAGTCCTAGTGCGAGAAGAAAAACGTCATCAGCTACCCGTCTATTTCATAAGCCGAGCCCTAAAAGGGCCGGAGACGAGGTATCAACCTTTGGAAAAGGTCGCACTTGCATTGGTGAATGCAGCAAGGAGACTTCGACTGTACTTCCACGCGCATCCAATACAAGTGCTGACCGACCTCCCACTTCGGCAAGTGCTTACAAAACCAGAAGCGTTCGGGCGAATCGCTAAATGGGCTGTAGAACTCGGCGAGCACGCGATTTCCTTTGTACCTCACCAAGCCATTAAAGGGCAAGCCTTGGCCGATTTCCTAGTAGAAGCTAAGTTCACGGACGCGCAGCAATCCGTCGAACCTACTGAGGATAAATCTAAGGCCGAGGCACCGAAGCCACCGCCGCAAGACTGTTGGAAGACCTACGTGGATGGGGCATCAAGCAACAAAGGAAGCGGAGCCGGGATCTTACTCATCAGCCCGGAAGGGAAGGAGACCACCTATGCACTCCGATTCAACTTCCCAACTACAAATAACGAGGTAGAGTACGAAGCTCTGATCGCTGGACTTCGTCTAGCCTAAGCTCTCCAAGTACAGGCCATTCAAATTCACAGCAACTCCCAAGTCATAGTGAACCATATACTAGGCAAATACGAGGCCAAAGGAGAACAAATGAAGAAATACCTCCATAAGGCCAGATCCTACAACAAAGCTTCTCGTACTTCGAGTTGGTGCGAATCCCAAGAGGAGATAATGGGCGAGCTGACGTACTAAGCAAACTCACGTCGTCTTCAACGACCTCTCCGGTGGAAGAAGTACAACTCTGAAGTATTAACGAAGCCAAAGTTAATGTAGTGACCGAAGACGGACCGAACTGGATGACTCCACTTCGTGACTATCTTGGAAAAGGCGAGCTCCCAGCGGATAAGGTCGAGGCTAGGAAGTTCTTGGCTAAATCCACCAAGTACGTCTTGGAACAAGGAGTGCTGTATAGAAAATCCTACCTCCAGCCTCTCCTAAGATGTGTGGGGCCCGACCAAGCGGACTACGCATTACGCGAGGTCCACGAAGGGTCCTGTAGCAGCCACATCGGAGCTCGTGCCCTATCCAAGAAGATCATAAGATGGGGATACTATTGGCCCACCATGTTCCAGGACGCTATCGACCTCGTCAAAAAATGTCCGAAGTGCCAGATACATGCTACGGTTCCAAGGTTACCACAAACCGAACTGGCCAGTATGCAAAGCTCTTGGCCGTTCATGCAGTGGGGAATAGACATCAGTCGGCCTATTCGAAAAAGCTCCCGGCCAACTTCAATTCCTCATAGTAGCCATCGACTACTTTACGAAGTGGGTCGAAGCCGAACCATTGGCGTGGATCACAAGTAAAAACGCCCTAAACTTCGTTTGGAAGAACATAGCTTGTCGCTTCGGCATACCTCACGTCCTCGTCTCAGATAACAGAACCCAGTTCACAGACAGGACGTTCAGAGAATGGTGTGACGAACTCCACATCCAACAAAAGTTCACCTCGGTAGCCCATCCTCAAGCGAATGGTCAAACCGAGGTTACGAACCGAACGATAGTCAAAGGGTTAAAAACCCGACTCGATAAGGCCAAAGGAGATTGGGCAGCGAACTTACCCCAAGTCCTGTGGTCGTACCGAACCACCCCGCGGACATCACACGGTGAAACACTATACAACTTGGTGTATGGAACCGAAGCGGTGATCCTGGTAGAGATCGGTTTGCCGAGCCCCCGAACGCTTAACTTCGCAGCCCAAGACAACAAAGACAAATTTCGAACTAACTTGGATTTGCTAGAAGAAAAACAGGAATAAGCCTACATACAAGAAGCTCGATACAAACAACAAATAGCTCGGTATTATAACAGCCGGGTGAAGCATCAACAGCTCCAAGTAGGCGACTTCGTACTTCGGAATAACGACGTCAATAAGGCGGAGAAGCTCGGCAAATTAGAAGCCACCTGGGAAGGACCATACCGAGTTCAAGAAGTCCTCGGAAAAGGGTCGTATAAGCTCGCCCACTTATCTGGTAAGCCCATACCCGTACATGGCACATTACTCACTTGAAGAGATACTTTGTATAAACGGAGAGTAATGTCCAAGTTCATTTAGATCGTAGGAGTCGGGTCTTCTTGTTAAATTTTATGTTGTTTTAACTTCATTCAATTAAATTTTTAGTTTTCATTTACCTGCTTAAATAATTTGCATACATTTTGCACGTCTCTCTCTCGTTTATGTTGAGTATCTCGATTTTAAAATCCTGACGAGGATACACAAATAAACTCCGCTTCGGAGTAACACCTAAATGCGCGTAAGGGGACCACCCCTATCGATAAATTCGACAAATAAGGAATCTGAAAGCCTAAACTTCGTCACCCGACGAAGTGGCTACATAAAAGCCTTAACTTCGTTCTCGGACGAAGTGGCTACCTGAGCCCAAACTTCGTCTTCGGACTAAGTGGCTAACTGAAAGCCTAAACTTCGTCGCCCAACGAAGTGGCTACATAAAAGCCTTAACTTCGTTCTCGGACGAAGTGGCTACCTGAGCCCAAACTTCGTCTTCGGACTAAGTGGCTAACTGAAAGCCTAAACTTCGTCGCCCGACGAAGTGGCTACATAAAAGCCTTAACTTCGTTCTCGGACGAAGTGGCTACCTGAGCCCAAACTTCGTCTTCGGACGAAATGGCTACATCAAAGCTATCTTCGTTTAAAACAAGGGAATCTACCTTAGTTAAAGACGAGGATGAAAAGCTTAAATAAAAGTGCAAAAATTTTCGTTTTATTTGAATGGAAAAAAATGTACAATTATTTCATTAAGAAGACGAGGAACCCGGAGGTTTTGGCTGACTGCTGAGCCAATCTCTAGCAAAATCCTGACAGGATTAAAGTTCAAAATATCGTCTACGCTAAACCTGCCTCTACCTCATCCAGGAGCCGAACTTTGACCTCTACCTCGAATATTTTGGCTCGCTCGACCCCAGCCTCGTCCAGGTGCCAACCGCCGCTCTTGACTGTACACTTTCTCAGAATGGAGTGTGGTAATCCTAGGGTCAGGGTCGATAGACCTCGAAGATTCCCCTTCCAAGAATTCTCTGGAAGAACGGCCAAGCAACCTCGGATCCGAACCAGGCGTAACCGAAGTCGGAATCTCAGCCTCTGACAAAATAAGCCGCTTCAGCTTCGGAAAACGATCAAGGACTATCTCGTAGATGCTCGCCACACGAATGAGTTCTTCAAATTCATCCCGAACTTGCCAGGAATCCTTCCCATACTGGTCCTTATAGCTTCGGCACCGAGCCTGAAGTTCCTTGACCTTACTACAGATCTCAGTAATGGTGGATCCCCCGGCTCTGTGAATAATAGCCTCATATTCCGTATGCTCCACGACAATCTCCTTAAAAGTTTTGATGTCGTCCAAAGCTTCCTGGTACTTGTCATCAAGCTCCAGATACTTCGCATGCACTTCATCAAGCTTTTCCTGAGCAGTTTGAAGCTTCACTTCAGCCTCGACCTTGATGTTCTCAGCTTGTTTCTTCCAGTTCGAAGCATTGAGCTCGGCTACTTCTACAGCTCGGCGAAGCTCGGACATTGCTTTAACGAAGTGGGAAGCATCGTAGAAATCAGGAGCAGACTACAGAATAAATACAAGCAAGGTTTAACAAAAAATCTTTTTATTTATAGCCGAACACGGCAAATGAAATGCCACCCTAATGGTGACGAAGTACAAGGCTACAAAAAAAAAAACAGAAAGAGGGAAAGAAGCTAAAAAAATCGTGAAAAGTGTCAATCGACTCCATCACGATTTTCTACTTCTAGGCCGACCTCTGGTTCGACATCAGGCTCCTCGGGGTCGGCGCGTGCGGGCTCCTCGGTGGTCTGTGTAGTCGGCCTCTTCAGTAGGTCGGCAATGACCGTCTCTAGGAGTTCGTACCTATCAACATGACATCACCGAATAGCCCCTTCGTTGAGCGGGCTCCTCTGCGCGGCGAGCTGGTCGACCACCGGAATTGAGGAAGTGTGCTCCAGAAGCACCCCGGCGAAGTCCTGTAGTGTCTCCTCCACCATCGTAATAGCATACCCGTACTTGGTTTTGTCCAAGTCCGGGATGTCGGCGGCGATATCGTCGTCGAGCATTGCTGAGACGATCGGGGTGCTCAAGGCACTCGCCAGCTGAACGGCCATCCGGGAGAAGTGCTTCGACCGGAAGACTCGTTCCACCACAGCACGGAACGCGTCCCCCTGTCCAGCCACCACCCCGGCGACTTGGGCCTTCAGCCGACCCACTTCTGCCTCCATCTCGGCATTCTTCTTCTTCGCCTCCCTCTCCGCTGCTGCCTGCGCCGCGGCCTCGGCGACAGAGATCTTAGCCATTAACCGATCCTCCACCGCCGTGACCTCGGCATTCTTTCTCTGGAACTTGGCAACTCCACTCTGGATGAAGTTCGCCAAGCCCTGCAGCCCGTCCAAAGCCACTTCGGCTTCCTACAAAAAAAAAAGGCAAGGAGGAAATTTTTTTATTTCGGTTCAATCACCACACAACTAACTCCTATTTCACACGTACCTCGGGAAATGACATCTCCCGTGCATGCCCTTGGCCCGAGGTCGGGCCACTCTAGACAATTGTTACTTCGTCATCCGACGGAAGTACCATCCGTCGAGGTTGCTGGCCCACCAACTGTAATGGAGGGGAGCTGATGAAGGGAGCCTCCGGCTCCGAGCTCACCGACACCGATCTCCTTAGGTCGAGTGTCCTCTCAGATGACGCAGCCGAGGTTCCCTTGTCCACCACGGAGGAAGAGGGCTTCTGCCTCTTCCTCTTATTCTTATTCTGCAAAGCGGTCTGGAGGGATTGGGCATCCACTACAAAAAAAAAATAAAAAAAAAATGCGCATATATCAGTAAAAGTGAAAAAGACTACGGAACACAAATCAGTGAAGCAGAGCCTCACCCAAGTCCGCATTGGACACGGAGTTATATGGGCTTAGCCCATGATTTGCGAGCTCGGCCTCGGCATAATTCCTTTCAATGAGGCCGAGGTTCACCAAGCTCACCGGTTGGTTTCCTAGTGTCTCGAGGTGCGAACTTATCCTTGGTCCAAGGATACAACGGCACACCTTCACACCGGCAAAAGAAAATTTCTTCTATCAGTTCGGCACCTTGGTAGGCGTCCCTAACTTGAACTTATTAATCGGGGAAAGGTAAACCCACCCCGTCGGACCCAGCTTAGGCCTAAAAAACCTAAGGAATGAATCTACTGAAGGTGTCCCACCACGGCAGGCGACCTCGACACAATAGCCGACGACCTGCTTGATGGAGGGCGGTACCAACTAACCTATCGCCAGTTGGAGTTCTTCTAAGATCTCGACGAAAAAAGGATTTAAAAGAAATCACAGCCCAAAACGAAGATAATCTTCGTAAACGGTTAAAAAATCGACAGGAGGAGAACTACCCCTATCCTCCTCACGTGGCAAAAACAATTCTACCGAGTCAGGAAACAAAAAACCGTGAGCCAAACCCTGCATATGTGACAGAGACATTGTGGAGGCACACACCAAAGCGGCGTCAGAACCAACCAATGGCGGGAAATCAATTTCCCGAATCATCAGCGGCACGAGAGAGCGAGTATATACATTTAACCAAACCCTCACTGGAAATACCCTAGACGGCGAGGGCAAAATCTGTACGCTAGCCCTACCAGTATCTACTTGGGGAGAAGAAGAAGAATCCATTATGAGGAGAGTACTTACTTGTCAACGCTTTTTCTGACTACAAATCAACGGGAATTGAACTTGACGGCGGCGGCGATTGCAGAATCTCAGCCTAGGGTTTTACTCTCGCTTAAAATTGGAAATGGAATGAAGGGGGAAAATGTTTTCTAGCGTACATTGGAAGCTTTCATAAGCAAGGCACGCCTTTTCAAATCCCGCCCCTTCACCTACTCCAACAAAAAAGCGACGCGTGTCCTACTTACCCTGACACCAACAATCGCGCCCTTCACATCACGAGTATTCGAGCTCGACCTCGTCTAAACGAGGCGGTATGCATTACTACTTCGTCGAACTCTCAATTTCGACGGGGCAATGCAACTCCAGCTCGACCTCGTCTAAACGAGGCGGTATGCATTACGACTTCGTCAAAATCTCAATTTTGACGGGCCAATGCAACTCCAGCTCGACCTCGTCCAAATGAGGCAGAATAAATTCTGACTTCGTCGAAATCTCAATTTAGACGGGCCAATGCAACTCCAGCTCGACCTCGTCTAAACGAGGCGGAATAAATTCCGACTTCGTCGAAATCCAATCTTGACGGGGGCAAGGCAATTCACACCTCTCTACAATGACCTTGCTTCTCCGACCTTTTGAGGGGGGGGGGAGGATGTGATAGGATGTGGCCCAGTGGCCCAGATCAGCTCGGCCCATTCCTAATTTCTCCAGCCCAATCCAGAATAAAGCCCAACAGCACAAGTCAAGAAACTCAGCCAACCACCCGCCTCCTGGCAGAGTGCGGACGGACAGGCGAAGACAGCACCCACGATCTCTCAACCACTCATGACCTCAATTCATTATAAATAGAGTCATTTTGTAAGAAAGAAGGAGGAGGGACTGTAATTGCTGCTTAAAGTATTTCGAATACAAACATCTTCATCTTTCCTCCGTGGACGTAGATCTACCCAAAGATCGAACCACGTAAATTCTTGTGTTCTTAGTTTTCTGCAAATCTCATTATCACAAAAACACTCTAAAACCCACGATCGATCACCATGCATACTTAAAAAAAAAATAAACGATGTTAATATTATTGTTAATCGAAGGGGTTTATTGCCCAACTTAAAGCCCGTTGGGTTATTATTGCCCCGAAACATAAGTAGGATGGGATACGCGGATATGTATCAACTTCGGGGGGCTTATTCGCTACTTTCCCCTCTTTCAAATTCTTGAACCATGACATTTATATTTGACTTTCTTTCCGATATATCCAAGCCTATATACGTAGTGTGTCTGTGTGTGGTAGTGAACAACAATTAGGATAACTCATAGCCGTAGATAAGTGTCACTAAAATCTAAGCATGCATGTGAATTATTATTATGTCATAAACATCAATAGTCAAAATAAAACGAGTAGATGCTGCAGTAAATAAATTTGTTTGAAACAATGAAATACGAATACATTCTTTTTCTTGAAGGAGAATACTAGTTCAAAAAGGAAAATATGGCCCCAAATTCTGTATACATTCCAAGCAGACATGTTCTAACAGATCTTAACCCATCAGATGATCTGACACGAGCTCTAGATTTGGGGTTTAGTTAAATCTTTGGCAACCGACTAGGGCCTAAGACTATGTTTATCCGCAACCTTCTTCAATACACAACCATTCAACCTCTATATTATTAAATTATATTTTCTCTCTTCTATAAATTCACTATTCATCAACCTCCAACCACTTCTACTTTTATAGATTTATCCACAATCATTCCAACCACCCAACCACAACATTATTTATTATTATTTAATATAATTTTTATATACAACATAATTATATGTATCAAGAAAATTAATAATTAAAATATTTAAAAATATAAAAATTTCAAAAAATCAACACGGAAATTACAACAATTGAAATACGGAAGTTATGAATTTTGGTGTAATTCTTTGTTTTAAAAAAATATATTATATAAAAGATATAACAATTTTATCACAATATCTAAATAACATATGAAGAAACCAATAAAATAATGCCATGTGGCATGTGTAATTATATATATATAATATATCATATAAAAGAAATGATTAAATGAAAACAAGAAGGAAAAGACGGAGGTTGGCGGTTACCAAAATGTAGACCAACCAAATCCACTATTCACCATTAAAATATTTTCTTTAAATTTTATTCCTATTCAACCTCCAACCAAAGGTTACCGATAAACAGAGTCTAAGGCCGGATGGGGCTCCAAATTGTTTCTTAACCCAAATATTTTATATAAGCTCAAATGCATTGTGGACCTCTTTTAAGATAAAAAGATAAAATAAAATTGATCCATCAAATAAAACATGCCCAAATATATTGAGTTTATGGCCTTTTGGTTCAAATCCATCTCCTAACTTTTATTTTGGAGGCCAATAATAGTCGTTTCGTAGTAAGATAATTACAACTTATAGAAAAATTTCTTCATACAAATGTACTATGACTTTTCTTCTTGAATTATGTAAGATATTGTTTTTCTATTGGAGAATCAAACTCGATTTTATTTTATTTTAATTTATTTCTTATTGTAATTCATAAATTAATTAATAATGTATTTTATTTGTCTAATTGTGAAATATCTAGTACTCTTAGTGATTGGTCAATATAACTTAATATTGCAATTTTTTTATATATACAAAGGGCCTCTATTTTCAATTTCGTCTAGGGCCCCGAAAATATCAGGACCGGCTTGGGTACCGTTTCCATGATGGATTGGGGATCTATTCCTGTAAGTATGTTACATTTTTAATTAAATTAAATGTCTATAAATTGAGTATTTTTGAATAAACAAATATGAAACCTGATGAAACCATAGAATATATTTGTGGGGGAAGCTCTTAACGGCGAATAATTCGTTCTCATGTTCTTTTGCCATGTTGTTCCAAGTTTTGGTCAGATTCTGTTTGATTAAAGTATTAATTAATTGCGATTAAAGTAATTAGACCATTAATAATTCGGGACAAGCTAAGTAGCAATAGAAATCAACTGGGAATGCATCAACTGGGGTAGTTTAATTACAATTTTAGCTTAAAACTTAATAAATAAAATAAATTTACGACTTTAGTTCAAGTTGTGTTCGGAAAGAGTGAAATATGACTGGTATTAAGACGAGTATCTAATAAATAAATAAATATGTACTCGAAAGAGAAAAAGAATATATAAATCTCTTATAGTTTTAAAAAGATAACGAATACTTATATAATACTCCTATCTTATTTGCAAAATATATCACGCCAGTTCTATATTTATTGTGCAAAAAATTAAGAAAATGTAGATTTAGTGATGTAAATAGCTAATTAATTCAGTTCAATTTCAAATGAAATGATTAGTAAAAGATTAGTAAAAACTTCAGAATATTTAATTGTGGTTTAAAATTTGTTGGTCTAGTGATAATATTTGTGAGATCAGCTTACTAATTAATAGTACTATATTTTTAGTGAATCAAACGTTAATATTTTTTAATCACGAGAGCTTAAATCTGGATACAAACACAGATGAATAAACGTAAGCAAAACGAAATTGATTTATAGATAAAAATATAATTATAAACTTTGGCCTCACAATTTAGTGAACCGAAATGTTAGGTAGACCATAATCTTGTTTTCATCAGCAAATTAAATGCAACTACCTAGATAGAAATAGACGCAATTCAATATTTAAATGGGTTAATAGTACTTTATGGCCCAATCTTTCAATAATTTTTTATTTGTGATCCTAACTTTCATTTTTTTCAAAAATATCCTGAATTTTCAATATACTTTTGATTTATGACCACAATTTTAATTTTTTTGAAAAATGTCCCGAACTTTCAACATATTTTTTAAAAATGACCCATTTTTTTTCCGACAGTCCAAAAGCTTACTCGACTTGTTGGATAAATGAAGTGAATTTTTTTTGTCCATGTCAACTTAAAACACTCATAAAAAAGAATTCCACAAACTCAATTCTCTTATTAAATCTAAACTAAAAAAAGATTATGCTCCTCCCTCTTTCTCTCTACAGCTCGTATCTTACGAGTATTGTGGTGATATATATTACAAGTGTAGATAAAAAGAAAGAGAAGCATAATCTTCTTTTTTTAGATTTAATAAGAGAAATAAGTTTGTGAAATTCTTTTTTATGAGTGTTTAAGTGACGTGATAAAAAAAATCCACTTCATTTATCCAACAAGTCGAGTAAGTTTATGGGCTGTCGAAAAAAAAGATGGGCCATTTTGAAAAAAATATGTAGAAAGTTCGGGACATTTTTCAAAAAAAAATGAAGTTGTGGTCATAAATCAAAAATATATTGAAAGTTCAGGACATTTTTGAAAAAAACGGAAGTTGAGGTCATAAATCAAAAATTGGTGAAAGTTTGGGCCATAAAGTACTATTAACCCTATTTAAACTAATGATGGCCTTGGTGGCCTACTCCAAACTCAACACATCACAAATACGCTTAACTCAATAATAAGTATATTAATATCTCTTATTTATTTAAACTAAGTAGATCATTGCCAAATTAAATAATATAAGTCGCAATATATATGGCCGGGTTCGCATATAAATAAGTTTTGGTATAAGAACTAGAAATAATTTGGATCATTTTATTTTATTTTTTTTATCAAATAGATTTGGATCGCTTATCTTTATATGAATTACACCCCATATTAATATAAACATGACTACAATACATTTAGATTCGGGTTAAAGGTTTACAACAAAAGATATAAAACTCGAGAGGATTTTATACCTTTCTGAAATTGAGCGTAAATCGGGCCAGCGACACACGAGGTCCGTCGAAGGAGATTCCGCCATTGGTTGGAATCTGCAAAACACGACAGGAGGGGGCAGTCATTTGGGGGAAAACTCAACGCTCAAGTCAGTGAGAAAATATGCCTAAAGAGTGCAAGGAATTCGAGGTTCTCTTAAGGAAAAAAAACCTCTTAACATATAAAGATGTTTGTGTGTGTATGAAACCTTGAGAGCTCGGAGGAATTCTCTTCGTTTTCGCACATGTATTCACTTGAGTGGCTTTTATGTATTTTCATGCTTATAATGTATTGTAATTATACTTGCGATTAATAGCATACGTAAATTATAAAAAATGAATACTGTCTATTTTTATTTTTTTACACTATAACTCAATTTTTATAGTATAAATCAATGTTTTTAAACCCGAACCGGACCGGCTGGTTCGACCGGTTTAACCGCGAACCGGTCAGTTACCCGGAAACCGGTTTTTTTTATACATTTTGATAAAAATTAATTTTAATAGTGTTAGATGAGATTTGAACCCACTACCTCCTCATCTTTAGACTAAAGTCATTACCACTAGGCCACTCATTATTGATGTTTATTACTACCTCCATCCCATTACATTAGTCACATTTACCTTTTTGCACGTATTTCCATCGAAACCTAGTACGGGTTTTAAAATATAATTTTGACGTATTCATTTTTTCACGGGATACTATGAGTGTCATAGTATCCCGTGAAAAAATGAATACGTCAAAAATATATTTTAAAACCCGTACTAGGTTTCGGTGGAAAAACGTGCCGCAATAGTGAATGTGACTAATATAATGGGATGGAGGTAGTACAATGATAATTAAATATAACTATTACCGAAATTATTGAAATAATCAATGATAACTTAACATTTATTATTTATTAAATTATTCAAAGACAAAATTTATTTAAATATTTTTATGACTATTACTTTTATATTAACAATGATTATTATATTACAAATAAGATTTAACAATTTATACACATTATTTATGTTTGTTCGAATTTTATTTTCTTATTACTATTTTCATATACATAATATAATTCATGGTTTTGAACACATATTGGTTAACAAATCTACATAAACATTTGATTATTTTTTTTATTATGTCAATATTTATTTAAGTATTTGTGTATTTTAATTAATACATTCATACATATAAAAAAAAACTAAGTATGCACGGGTCATCCGAGTTTTTTAAAACGGTTCAATCGGTCAGACCAGTGACCCGGTAACCCAATTAAGAGGCCGGTTCGATGCCCGGGCCGGGTTTCAAAACATTGGTATAAACTAAACTCGATATAAGATGAAGGCGGCCTAACCTTAATAAACAAATCCACACCTCCCAAAATTATTGTCCCTTTCCATGAAACATGGACCTCCACCCACATGCCCCCATCAAAATATTTATATTGTATTTTATTATATTCTCTCATTTATTCTTGCATCTTCTACTACCCACTAACTCAATTATTTTTGGTTGAAAATTCAGTTTCTTTTCAATTTTCCTGACAACCCATTTGAGATTGAGACCCACAAATTAGATTTTGCACTACTAGTTGGGTTCATTAATTGGTTTTTGTATTGTCTATATTAATTTCTCCCATATTTGATTTCTCTCTTTAAAAAGTTTGGCATATTGTATGATTCCTTATTCCCTACTTTCAGGAATCCCTTTTCCTCTAACTTGGTTTTTTTTTTTTTTTCCTTTCAGGAATGCCTTTCCTCTAACTTGGTTGGTCCCTTGCTTTTTATTCTTTCTCTACTTTTTTAACTTTGGATTTCCTTTGCTCAAAAGTAAAATTATAAAAAAAAAAAAAAAAAAAAGTAGTTGAAATTTCGGCGACTAGCATACCATAAATAATATTAGAGACACACTTGGATCAACCGGAGGCACCGTGCGGCCGGGCCCAAAGTGCCAATCTTTATACAGAAAAATGTCAATCTATATGAATAAAAGTGTCAATCTTTAACATAATTATTTTACGAATAAAATGACAATTTATTTAAAAGTGTCAATCTATATGAATAAAAGTGTCATTGTTTTAGCCCGGCCGCACGGTGCCTCCGGCTGACCCAAGTGTGTCCCATAATATTATTGTCCATTTTAAAATTTTAATCCTCCATTACAACAAAGTCAATTGCTATAGGAAATTAAATTAGGAATAATTCCAATTTGAAGAATGCACTATTAATTCGATGGCCACTTTAAAATGGAAACTAACTCCCATTCAAGGCACGAAAGGGGTCAATGCCCAATTCTTCTCTATATATAGTAGGAGTACTAATTTTTGGGGTTGTGTATTTGATTAATTCAAATAGTTTTTTTTAGAAGATCTAAGTTGATTATTCAAATTGAGAATAAAGGTGCAGAATTTCCTTATCTCCCTTTTGTTTCTATTTTAGGTTTTTTTTTTTTAAAGGTATATCTTAGCTAAATCAAGTCTAAGAATATATTGATAGATCGATCAATCCAATGCGTAGAAGAAGTTGATATGCCCACGGATGATATAAGAACTGTGGTCATGCATGTTTATCTCGCATTCTGGCTCGCTTCCTTGGCGAGGTAGAGAGATTTTTTTTTTATAAATTACTTTCTCTTTCGGTTAATTAAATTTTTTGTTCTTTCTGTTTTTTGTTTTCTTAAACTACCTAAATGTGATTATGTTGTTTTCTCAAAGGCCACCAATTAATTGTGTGCCAATTGTTGCATAACTTTTGGTAGTCTCATTTAAGAGTTGGGAAAACCGGAAAAGTACCGTAAATTCGATACATTGCTCTTATCATATCGAAAAATTATCATATTTAGAATATACTAAAATTTCTGGTAATGCATCATACAGTAATGTATGATTGCATTATGAAAAATATATCAATTCTCAAACAGGGTGTTTTATGGAACAATCTATATAATAAGATGAAATAATGGCATTATGCGTTACAATTTTAGCTCAAATCAGTTGATAGTAGTGAGCTACTTGGACACAACCAAGTCTAAATTATTTATTTCAGTATTATTTTTCAACATTACACACACCCAATTCACATATTATAATCAAACCAGGAAAAATACCTATTTGACTCGTACAAAAATCAACAAGCAGCATCTCACGTTTTTCGACTTTGTCAACACAAGGGTGATAATATTAAAAAAGAAAAATGTTCGATTTCAACCATTCAAGGAATTAAATAATTTAACGTACAATAATAATATATTCGAAATTGAAATCATAAAGTCAGCTAAAATCAGAATTCAAATATAAAGAATTTCGATATCTTAGAAACTCCTAAATCAACCTTTAAAAAAATGCCTAAATCAATTGGGGGTCGTTTAGTAGGGTTGATTATGGTGTATAATATACTTATGAGCCTAGCATCTTAATAGTTTAGGGAAAATTATTATAAAATACACAATCTTTCGTCAAATTATTATTTTGCACACGAACTTTAAAATCTGGTTATAGATACATAATTTTTTAATTGTTTCTAATTTTACATACACGGGCTCATTATTTTTTGTCCTAATTTCAGTCGGATTTCGTGTTGATATGAAAATCATAAGTTGAATCTGTTGGAAATTATGTCATTCATACATAAATGACAAAATTGAAGCTTACTAATCGTTCGACAAATCAAACTTCCATATATCACCACGAAATTTGGAAAAAATAGACATCATGTGCAAAATCAGAAACATTTGAAAGGGTTATGTATTTATAGGAAGATTTTAAAGCTCATGTGCAAAATTAGAATTTGACGAAAAATTATGTATTTTTTGGTAACTATCCTAATATTTTATTTGGTTTAAAAGCTCGAGATAAAAAATACGGGGATTTGTGGGATAAGTAATACAAGTGACAATTATAGAAAATTTTAATTAATTAACTATCTAATATTTCTATAATTTTATTCTTCTTCAATAATTTATAAATATAACATATATTTTAATGCTTCTAACCAAACATAATATTGATATTTTATTATGTACTCCTTCCTTCCATGAAATACTACTATATAAACATAATTTTTCGCCAGTAATTTTAATCTTTACAATCAGTGAATGTTCTGTGTTTTTTTTTTTTTGAAGGGATAATCAGTGAATGTTAAATTGGTTCTTCAGTATCGCTTATTTTGATGGACTATCGAAAAGAAAAAATGTCTATAAATTTTAACAGACAGTGAATATAAAAAATCTCAAATTTTACCATAATCGGAGTTTCACAAATTTTATAGTCTTTTTCCTTTTTTGTGGGAATATAAATTTTGCGGTCTTGAGACTTGAGAGAAATAAAAAATATATATATATTTTTTGTACTTTATGGTCTCTAAAATAGAATACGTATAAATTTATTTACTATCTAAATTTATTTACTACCTCCATCCCATATAGTTAAACTCTTTTGCTTTATTGACTTTTTCAGCACGCGTTAATATGAGTTTTAAAACATAATTTTGAAATAAATTTTTTTTTATGGGATGCTATGAGTGATATTATCCCGTAAAAAAAAATACTTAAAAATTATGTTTTAAAATCCGTACTAAGTTTCGGTGGAAACGGATGTCGAAAAAGTCAATAAAACAAAAGACTCTAACTATATGGGATGGAGTAATATTTTTTTCCCTCATAGATGATAGATCTCTGCCAAATCTTAATTCTTTCCACCTCGCTCCAATTCTTCTAATCTCGTGACAATAATTTACACAGAAAAAATAACAAACCAAATCGACACCAAAAATAAACACAAAATCAAATATTTCTATTCACAAATTGCCGAAAATTGCAGCATATCTGTTCCAACAAGATCCTGTATTTTACCTAAAAAAAAATATCCTGTATTTAATTGCTATAAAAAAATAAAAAAAAAACTGTTTTGAATTTCTTTTAATTCAAATCTCCCCAATTTTTTTTTAAATAAATATTGCTACCCCATTCTCAATCATATACTCCATCGCCGCTAATTCAAAAAAAAAATTAAAAATAAAAAGAAAAGGTAAAAAAAAAAAACTTCGAAAACCACTCGAGTTCCTTGCTACCACAGAACTCTCAAACAAGGGTTTCGATATTTCAAAATTTCCACAGCCACAAAAAAACCGGCTAATAAACCGGCCGAGTCTCACTCAGCGCGTCACTCACCGAGTCGGTTCTGTACAGAAAAACAAAACGACAGACTTCCCCTTATTATAAGTCATCGGCTTTCGACATGACGGAGAGCCGGCTCGGCCGCGGCTGGAAGTCTTGCCGGCGGCGCAAGTTGTGCGACGACGGCCGAATCAGCGCCGCAAGCGCCCTCTTCACCAATTCCCCCTCCACGGTGCCGATCCGGACGAGCGAATTCGTCATCGCCGACCGCCGCATATTCAATTGATGGCTGGAGCCATACGACGGCGTCTGGCTTCCGGCGGCGCCGTAGCCGGGGACGATACTGTTCTTGTGGAGGCTGCACCGGAAGGAGCCCGGGTGCGTCGTCGGCGAGCACATGCACGTCTTCTTCGGGAGCGAGCGGTGGTGGCTCTGCTTCTGGTGGTGCGAGGCGATCGGATGCCTCCGAGGAGCGGCGAATCGCACCGACGACGACGGCGAAACGGATCTGCCGAGGCTTACGCGGGTAGGGCTGGTGGATCGGGCGAGTACTGAATCGGGCCCCCGCTGCGGCTCGGAGCGGGCGGAGAAGGTGGCGGAAGACGACGCCGAGATGGAGGAGGGGCAGAATCGGCCGGACGGCGAGAGCGAGCGTTGGAAGTGGCTGTGGAAGGTTGTACCGTGCGAGGATCTGTTTCTCGAAGACGCTTCCATTGGTTGTACCCTGGACTGGAAATAGTGATTTTTTTATCTGGCAAAAGTAGAAAAGATTGGGGTCAAGGTATTTTAGGAGTGGCGGTTGGGTCTTTATTTCGGCAAACCTAGCAACAACTGAAGCAGCGCTTATATAGGGGGAGAGAGTCGGTAGCAGCCCTGTAATTAAGCCGAATTGCAGGGGTATTTTCGGGAATTCGTACTCACCGGCAGTTAGTTACGATTTGGAGATGGAATAATATTTTCCTGTGGGTACCACATAAAAGCAAATTGGGCTGTTACGAACTCACGCGCCACGCGCTTAGATGCCCGTGTGGGTTAAGAATTGGAGACTTTTATTTATGGAAATTACAAATTAGAATTTGAGAATGCATAGAATTCGACGTATTCTTAAATTTGTATATTTATTACTGTAGTATATTTTTCTAAAATGGTAAGAGGTAATATATCAAGAATCAAGATCCCTTTAGTTAGACAATTTGAAGAATATTTAATTTATGTTTATATAGAGGAGACAACGTGAAATTTGGGCACGAATTCGAGGGTACAAATAATCAAATATACATTTTGTATCCTAATTTTTGGTAGCATAAATATGCGGTTACGTTCTTTATTAAGGTAAATATTTAATAATTTGATGTAATTTCTAATACGCAATCATCTACATAATCTTTTTTTGATTTGACTCAGATAATTTTGTTTTGATATTCTATCGAAGAACTGGTAAGTAGTATTAGGTCTCCTGTTTGAATATTCAATTTATTGTTGTAATTTTTTTCGATTGTTGGATTTTGAAATTGTGTCATTCATATTAGCAACTAAAATAAAACTATTGCTTAAAGACGATTAACTATTTAATGTAGGAGATTCTATTTCATGAAAAACAACAAAGGTTAATGTTTAGGATGAAAAATCTAATTAATGACAAATATAGAGTAAAAGTTTGTTTACGGTGATTGACACTTTTCAAAAAATTGTCACAATAGTCATTTTTTAAAAATTTATTGAAACAATTCTACTTTTTTTTATAGAAAATTGGTGCTTTTCTATATGATAATAATTGTCACTCTTATAATTTATAAATTGCCACATTTATTATAATTATTGTCGATTTTCTTCATAACAATTTATTACTACTTTAAATATCATCAATTTTTTTTCACAATAATTATCTCTAATCTTTAGGAAAATTGTCAGTCACAACCCGGATACACAATTAAAACAAACGCTTTTTCCTCAAAAGGCTCAAGATATTAAATATAAACTTTGCCTTTTCTTTAGATAGAGATGTGATAGAATTTGATTTAAAAAATACTGAATATGATATGATTATGATTATATTAAAACTTATGATTGATACCAAGTGTTCCTTTATCAAACGATAGGATAACATTCAATTTTCGTAGACAATTCAATATAAGGAAATTCAAAATTAAAAAGACAAAAGACTTTACCCTACTTGTGAAATAAAACATTTGATCGATGAATAAAAGTACATAAAATACAATATATTACGACATATCATCAATGTGGAATCTCAAGATTGTGATTATCTCTTAATTTTTGGTGGGTCTCAAAATCACTTCCAGCGTTGGGTTCTCTCCCAAACTCTATTCAAGTTCGTTTACTATAAATTAAAAAAAAATCAATCTTTAAAATATGTTTTTTTATCAAACTAAAAAGTGAAATTACATAAATTAAAAAAAGTACTTTATTAAAAGGTAAAGCATAAAATTAAAAAAAAGCAACATATATTTGTAATTAAAATTAAATGTGTAGGGATTATTATTATTATTATTATTATTATAGGCGTGAGGGTCACGCAGAGAAATGAAGGGGGGGCAGGGGTGGGGGTGAAAGAATTTCCGAAGGCGCCGAAATTTGGCGCCAAATGTCACTATATTTGTGGAGTCTTATTTTAATAATCTGACACGTAGCATGATGTTTGTTTCCGCCGTTGCCTTTATTCATACTAACCACACATAAACTATTTCCCAATTAAATTAATTATTGCATTACGCTTCGGTTTGATCAGTTAATCTTTATTATCCAACCAAACCCCTCTAAATAAGCAAAATATAACTGAAAATCCCATTAAAATTAAAAATATAACTGTTTATGTTTTTCTATCGGGACTTCTCTAATTGAACGAAACATGTATGCGTGTTAATGACGAATTCGTTAAATTACCGTTTCAAGAGCTGAATGAGCTAATTCGCGGCTACTCCTTCCGCCTACGCTACGATGGTTATGCTCATAATTTTTCGGTATAAGTTTTAATACTTGTAACGAGTGAATGTTAAACTAATATAATAGTCTTACTTTTCGTACTGTATATTTAAATAAATTAAATACTAAAGTGTATTTAGTTGATTTTTGAGGTTAAAAAAATGAATCATGCAAAATGGGATCCACAACCCAAAAGCTCAGAATAAGTTGTGCATAAATATCAGGAGTGATCGAGAAAAGAAAATTATACACAAATATCGGGACGGATGAATATATTTTAAACTATTTTCTAGTCAAAACTCCGTTAGAGACGTTTTAATAATTTGTAAAGTCGTTTGTAGGGGATGATGCTAAGCAAGTATGCGAAAGTCAAGAAGATGAATTATCATCAATTTCCATTGTATTTTTATTTATCTGAATCTCGAAGGGCTTATATTTTTAACCTGAATTTGGGCATATATGGGCTACAAATTGAGAGGCCCGATCAGATTTTGAATCGGCCCCATCAAATTTGCAAATATAAGTATTTCTATAAAATTATAAATGCCATGAGTTGTCATTTTTACGGCCAATATATAAAATGGACAGCCAAACCCAACTTTTGCTTCAAGCTCGATGAGCTCAAGCTTTGGACGGGATGGCCCGGCCCGGCCCGACCCATCCCGAGCATGTGACGGCTATAGTCTCATATTCCCTCATGTTGTTTGGACAAAAGAATAAAATTTCACATAATTTTCCAACCGCTACTATTCTCTCTACTAAGTCATTTCATTATTTTATATATTCAGAAAAATCCTCAATATTATTGAGAGGGAGAGTTGTTGAAGTTAATCGAATTATTTTGAAACCAAATTTATACAAAATTTGGAAAGTATCAATCAAAAAATCCTTGTACCATGAATTTGAAAGTGAAAAAAAATAATGATAATAAAAAGAATCCATGGACCATAACTTCTTGCATTTCATCATCAAGCAATAAAGCTGTCGTTGGGTTCGTATATGAAGCTTTACTTGAATCTTAATGATGCAAATGCTGTGAACAAATAAAGAATATTCGTAGAACTAATAAGCTCTTACATTTAATTTTTATTTCGATTCTTTTATTTATTTGTTTTCTAGCATTATCATATAAATAAGTCGAATTCTATCTGAATTTGCATAACTCATAGTTACTCCAATTGTTTTTAAGTGTCTTTTGGCCGTCAAATTTTAAATATTCAGAAAGTAGATTATATTGATATTATTATTAACCCTCTTGTTTTAGACTACCAAATTCTCAAGAATCTTATAATAGTAATAAATAAAAAAAATCATACAGTACAAAAAAGAGAGAGGAGGCCAGGAACAGAGCACTGAAAATGAAATCAAAATTAGGAGGGTAAAATTCTTCCGACTTCAATCACACATATACACAAAATATTTACAGATTGAAGCATGTCCTCCATACCCCATCACCATTAAAAAAAAACAACAACAAATAATAATAATAATAATAAATAATAATAATCAAGAAACCATTAATTGATTGTGGTGGGCAGCAGAATTAATACGACGGAATTGATTGCAAAATCGTGTGGGTTTGGGCTGAAAATTCCGCCGGCGCCGAAGATCTTGATTCAAAGGTTTAATCAACTTTATCAACACCAAAGGCTTTCACTATCACTACACCCACTTTCGACACGACCCGGTTCATCTCGGGCTTCGGGTACGGTATCCGGGTCGGCTTCCCGGAGCTCCGATGGTAGCTGCACCGGAACGAACCCGGGTGCGACGATGGAGAGCAGAGGCATCTGCGCCCGCCACTAGAAGAAGAAGAATATACTAACGCAGAATTTCTTGAATTTGAAGCCATTTTTTTTAAAGAGACAAGGAAGTGAGTAATTTTAATTGCAGCTGCTTTCTCTCTATATATATATGCAAAATAAAATTACTGTTTTATTATCTCTTTATATATATGTGTTTTATCTTTTCAATCGGTTGTTGCTTGATCACGACTCCGATTACAGATGTTCTGAGCTTTGCTGCTAGCTAGAAACCGAGTTCGATACGAAAGTGCTCTTTTCTACTGAAAAAAAATGATTAAATTTTATCAGCATGGCCATTATTTTGATGATTTGTCAGTGCTCTTTAAAATGCTCTTTACAATAAACGAACCTTTCACCTTTGACCTGTCTATTTTTCTTTAAAATTCTTTAGTGTTTTCATAAAATGAATACTACTCCAAATTTTAAACTTTCCAAATTTTCCAATATAAAAAAGTTGCAAAGGAAAAGAACCCTTATTGAAAGTAAAAATAACTGACTTCACACCAACTAACTTCAATGTGATTTAAAATGATGGTATCCATACTTGATTAATATTTTCTATATATTATATAAGAAATCAAAACTCCAAATATTTTCATCATGACCTTTTAATTAAATAATTATAAAGCTAGGAAAAAGATAACATAAACCACGTAGGCAGCCACATGAAGAGGATTCCCAGTGAAATGCTCAAATCTTTTCTTGAAAATCTTGATTTGGGAAAAGCTTTTCACAGAGAATAATAAATAATAAGAAGCACTTAACTGAATCTTCTGCCGTATAGCATAATAATTAATGGACACTAATAATAATGTAGTCTTAATAGTAAATTATTATTTGCAGAAAGCTAGTCTCACAGCGGGCCCCACCGGGATTGTGACCTCCTTCCATACACGACCTGTCCTCAAGACCATATCATATAATATAACCTTATGAGCCTTCGGATAGTACCTATTAATGAAGGTAGACTGCAAATGAAGAAAATGGTCAGTTTCAACAAGACGATGTTAGCTAAAACATTAGATCGAATAATGTATTTGTAGATCGAATAAGATACTTCACTGTTAGCTTTTGTAGCTTCATGAATATACTTCTGAGGTAGAAAAAAAATAATTACTCCACTCAAATATAGGCTACGAATACCAAAATATTGATGATACAAGCAAGATGAACATTCCTCGGCGATACCTTACCTTGAAAGGCTCTTTTTGATCTGCAGGCAACTCTTCTTTCTTAATCAGCTCATCAGTAAATTCCTGATAATTTATTACGCTAACTTGATCAATAGGCTTACATAGATAGAGATGCCTGACAAAGCTAGCATGCAAGTTGATAAAAGTCTCAATTGTGGAACATACAACAGAACTCATTAACATAATTTGCAAGAATACCTCTATCTTATCTTGTTCCCAATCAAACTTGGAAAAAAACTGGAGGTCCTTGTGAATAGTCTCAAATATAGCCTTTGATTGTTGGTCCAATTCGTCCCATACCTTTTTGACAGACTCCCTTGCCTATATGAAAAGAGTAAAGTCAACATGATTGAGAAACAAACACCGACAAGAAAAACATTACACTGGACTTGTTTAGAAGATACCACACTGGCTACGTTTTTCAGCTTCACGAATTTTCTCCGTTGCACGATCCTGAGGTAGAAATAAAATAATTACTCCGCTCAAATATAGGCTAAGAATACCAAAATATTGATGAAACAAGCAACATGAACATTCGTCAGCGATACTTACCATGAAAGGTACTTTTTCATTTGGACGCAACTCTTCTAGCTCAATCAGCTTATCAGCAAATTTCTGATAACTTAATACGCTAAATTGATTAATAGGCTTACATAGATAGAGATGCTTGACAAAGCTAGCATGCAAGTTGATAAAAGTATCAATTGTGGAACATACAACATAACTCATTAACATAATTTGCAAGAATACCTCTATATCATTTGTTTCCAATTAAACTTGGCAACAACCTGGAGGTGCAGTAGAACATATGTTAGCTTTACATTCAAGCGATCCAATTTTATTTTTTTTTAATTCAGTACAAACAGGCAATGCCCAACACACTTGGAACAATTGGCTTATTATTCATGAGTAGGATAAAAAAAACAGGCACAGCCTTACCGGATTGGGATCACTATGCAATACAAGTTGAACCACTGTGCTCTTCTTATCTTCCTGAAAGGGATTGTAGAAGTCTGCGAAAAGATGAGGGATATGTCAAAATCATAGCTAAGCAACCACAAAGATATTCACAACTGTCCATAAAACATATAATAAGTTATAAAAAATTCATAATTCACAACATATGCTTAGGTAATGAACAGAGTTGGCTCGATTGTAGAGTAGTACTCTAAAAATAAATAAATAAATAAGTGAACCACAAATTCATTTGGCTCATCTAAACCAATTAGTTAACTTGTAATCTAGAAATTATAATTCACATAGATAACGAGAATATGGTTCCATCTTCTATATTTTCACATGTATTAATAATTACGAGATCTGATGGCCACCGACAGGATTTTAGATGCTCATGACAACAAGAAAGCTTAGAAAATGAATGAAGTGATAACAATACTTTAAGAAGAGAGAGCATTTTCACTCACAAGGTATGCAGTTTTCAAATTCCTCCAGACAGTCGTCTTCCAGATGTTCTAGACCAGCCCTGCAAGAAGTAATGATTAGACACAGATGTTAAAAGAACGACAAGGCCACTATCCTCCCTGCCCTCGTAGTTCTCATCAACTTCACAATACGAAATTACTTATTTGTCTGTAGTATAGAAATTCACAACAATGAAAGACAATGGAATCAAGCGCAAGACCAATTAACTATTTCTTCCAACATTTTCTTTCAAGAAAATTAAATATTTTGTAATTTTGATCATTCTTTCATTATAACACTTAAATCCACCTGCGAGTGGTGGATGAGTAATTACTAAAACATGAGCGTGAATATTGAAGAATCAAACTGTGCTCGTGCTTAAGAGAGAGAAAAAAAATTGAACAGAACTTGTGTCAAGACTTTTCCCTGTTTCAGCCTTCAAAATCATTCTCAGAACTTTAATAAATATGAATTACATTGCAAATGGTATTGCACTTGGAAAAATTGATAAATAAAGATGACAGTAAGTGAAGGAAATAATCTGATATTTCAAATCAATGAATAAACCTAAGGATAGTCCATATAAGAAAATAAACACGGATTATATAGCATAAGATGCAGACAGCGACAGCAGAAGATCTTAACCTACTGATAATAAAACTTAACCATTGAGAGTCAGGACGATCATATAGCAAACAACAATACCAATTACACAAATCCCTCACCACAAAAATTATGATGATCTTAGATCCATAATATAGATATTCATGAAATACAAAAGGAACAGGCAGAAGCAAGCAATGATACCTTCTCTGTTTGCAGCTCAAGATGAAAATTTGAGAATTTTTTAGCCTTTCAACTTGAGATTCCCTATAAGTAAATGCAAAGGTAAAGAAGGTCAACAATTAACACAGGAAAGCAGCAAGAGAAAAACTAAAGGAAAATTTAGCACCTGTTCTCAAACGGTATATAAGGGACCCAATCCATTTTCATTTGCTTCATAGGCACAATTTCATCAGTTAGCTTCCGAGCGATAACAAATTTTGTCAGAAGGAGGAAAAGGTGACACCACCTGTTCATTTGAAGATATCCATGAATGAGTAAAATCTCAGCATTGATTGCTCAAGAAGACAAGTCTAAAATATACTCCGTATATAACAATATTCTTCACTTCTACAAAACTGAATACAATCCACAGTACAATCATGGACTCACGTTGGATACATGCTCAACTCTCAGTCAGGATATTTAAGCTTATAAAAAAATAGCATGTTATACTATGTCTTGAAAATGGGTGTAATCTGCAATAGGGTAGGGCATGTAACAAAATAGCTTAAAACCCAACATAAATGAAAGAAAAAGCACACAGATCATCAGCTTGAGCCTTGAGGCAATGTGGAAGAACCACGAGGTACTAGCATAGTTGAGAAAAATATTAGAAAGATCAGAGAATTCTATGACAACCATAAACACATAACTAGTTTAAAAGATGGTGCAACAAGAGGTATCTCCTTTGAAGGGGAATCATATAGAAAGTAGATCACAGAAATTGCAATACAGGAATTAGATGTACCATTGGTGGTAAATCAGGAACTATATCTAAGGTTTCAGTGAGGCAGACAAAAGTTTACATGCAGAAATAATCTATCAGCATAGTTTATGGGATATCATTTTAAGAATACAATTGATCCATCAATATTACAACTTAACTTCAATAAAGTGTGATCAGTAAAACAGTATAAGAAAAAAAAAAGAATTGTCAAAGGTGCTTACAGCAACTACAACAGGCACCATTGTAGCTTTTAATTGGTCTTTGTAAGGAAGACATTCAGCTGCAGAGATAATAATGAAATCCCAAAATATTACAATACCATAGAGAAAGTTATTTCGTGCATCATGTTAAAACTCCATATTCTCTGGGATGTATAAATCAGTCAACAAAAAAATGGAATATACTTACCCTCTGTACAGGCGAAGAGATAGACCTTCTTATTGTGTAACTCTCCACCTTCTTCAAGTGCTTGCTGCCACATTAACACAAGCAATGTCAGCCTCACACCTCCTTTACTTGCTCAGCTCGTGTCATAATATAATATTTGCTCGCTCTCAGTGTTTGTAAATTGTTCCGTCAAAAAAAATATTAAATATTCAAAGGGTACTCACTTCCAAATTAGAGAAGTCCCACTTGTACTGATACACAGCGTCCATCAGATCCCACTGCCAATCAAAATCACACAGAATAAGGAAGAAGAATCATAGCTAAAACAAATCAAATTCTTACCTCTGTGCCTACTGGAAAGGCCTGCAGCCATAGATCATCCTACACAAACATAGCAGCGTAGAAAAATATTAACTAATGCAAAGGCTTGTACAAACGTTTATCTATGATGACAGAGGGGCAGTGGCGGATGCAGGTTTTTTAGTAAGAGGGTCAAAAATTATATTATCTCCATCTACAATAAATTGATCCACGAAAAACGGACACTTTCTATTTTCGTGTTATCAAAAATACAATTAAATATATCATTTTCAATATAGACTACGAAATTATCATTTGTATTTTATTATTTATTTTTTCTATACGTATTTTAGATATATTTAAGTATAACAATAATAATAATAGGAGTGTAATAAATAATTAATGCCAAAATACAGGGGGGTCAATTGTCCTCCCTTGGCCACACTTAGCTACGCCCCTGCAGAGGGGAACTAATTGAGATAAATAAGCAATCAGTTTGCCAGAAGCAAAGCTCATATTGAATTCTCGTGATAAACATTAGAAGAAACACAAAAACTTGTGTCAGCCGTACGCACCACCCGGCCGGGCCTAAAATGCCACCCCAATTTTTATATAGAAAAGTGACTATCTATATATATGAATAAAAGTGTCAATCTTTAACATAATTATTTTATTAATAAAATGATAATTTTTAAAAGTGTCAACATTTATATAAAACAGTATCAATGTATATAAATAAAGATGTCATTATTTTAGCCTGGCCACACGGTACTTCCGGCTGACCCAAATGTGTCCCTAGAAGAAATTACTTTACGTGGCGGAAACTGAAAACCTACAAAATTACGCTTCTCGGGGAAATACTCAGACTTCGTTGCCATCTTCTTCATCTTTTAATCCGGACCGCCGGCGGCGGCTGATGTTGTTGAAGGCTAGGGTTTTTAATTTTTTTACTTGGGGAGGGGGTTATATACAGGCATCGTCGATGCTGAGATTTGACATGTGGGCCCCTTAGTAGTTTATGATAATTTGCTTATTTGTTTATTCAATTATGATGTAATTATAATTAATTATAACGTAATTATGATTATAATTTATTTATTTCATTAATTATTTTTATATATTTAGTGAGCTAAAAATTAGGAATTTTATTTTGATTCTCTTTCCTACGTGGCGCGCTCTACATGTTCCGTTCTCTATTTATCTAAAATCTATATATTTATACATATTAATTAATTAATATTTATATATACATTACATATTTGCGGATTTAAAAGCACCACATCGATTCTCTTTCCTACATAGCATGCTCTACATGCTTCGTTCTCTATTTATCTAAAATCTATATATTTATATTAATTAATATTTATATACGTTAATATTCATTATTACTATAATTCTAATAATCTATCTATATTATAGATACACTTCAAAATTAAAAATTTAATTATGAGAATGAGAGGAAAAAAATCACACAAAAATCATATAGGTTAGATTTCTTCATTTGGCCTAATGGGCCAAAATTGGCCCGGCCCGGTCCGACCCGACCCCAACACGAACAAGGTTCCCCGACAATATTTAATAAAGTTTATCAATATCATAACTCATAAGTAGGGAATTTTTTTTCAAAAGTCGAATAAATTTCATTCATTATAGTGGGTGATTAGGAGTGAGAGGAATGACTAATCCACATGGTGGATACTGATTCCTGAATGAATGATCATTACTGACTGAAAATTGTGCAGCCATATGATTAGGAATGAAAACAGGAATGGTCATTCCATTTCTAGGGTTTAGGGTTTAGGGTCTGCATAATCATACCAGCCATGCCCAGAGTATTGAATTAGCGTTCGTGGTGTTAGACTTTTGGTTCACCTTGATTTTAAAATTTTAATTATTAAAAAATACTCATATATTAAAAAAAAGGAAAATATTGAATATATGAATTACACATGGATCACCTCTCCACGTGTCGTCTCCTTCAGTCACTTGGTTTTGTCTGCAATTGAACCGAAGAAATGAGAAGGGAACTCCACGACAAATCCCAATCAAATTTATGTGCACCGACTCGCTCACTTCCTCAATCACACTTTCTCTTTCTAGAGCTAAGAGGTAGAATTGAATTCGAAATCTACATATTGCATTTTTCCGTCGATTTCTACTTTTCTGGTTTTCCACCGCCGATCGTCGTTGTTGATTATCATATTACTGCGGCGAAGAAACTGGAGACGATGCATGTAAGCGGCGGTGCATCAATGCGGCAGCGCTCGTTTAGGGATTCGATCAAATTGCTTGAAGCTGATATCCAGCATGCTAATATACTCTGTCAGTTGTTATTTTGTTTAATTTTATTTTATTCGCGTGATTTTTGGTGGTCGTATTTTGGTTTTCCGACCACTCTGTTTTCCTTTTATGCGCTTTGTCTCCGTATGTTATTCGTTCAATTGTTCATATAAAGCTTAGTATTTTTGATTCATGTTTGAATTTTTGAGCTATTTGGAGTATTTTTTGTTTATGCCTTTACTTTTGTTTGGTATTAGTGAAAATTGCCTTGTTTATAGTGTATGAATTGTGTAATGCCTCAGAATAACCATCTGTGAGGATATTTCATTAGGTGAAGCGAAATATAATATGCTAGCCGTGGTGATTAGCTGCTGATTTTTGTGCTTAATCATGGGCTTTCTAGATTGAAAGGGATCACCTTTTGTGCGTTTTGTTATGGAAACTTTTATTTTGTTTAATGATTCTGGAAGAATTTGTGGTGCAAGTGGTAAAGGTTTGTGTCTTAAACAAAATTACTTTGTACCTTGGAACGTTTGAAGGCTCTTAGTTTGAATGTCCCTGCGCAGATATACAACAAAAATGCTTGTATGTAGCTTTTGATTGCCTGCAATATTGAATTATTTTCATAATCCGATTGCGAAAGTGCTTCTTGGGGGGTGCTTACTTTGGGTGATAGGATAGATAGGTAAAAATAATACATGTGAATATTCTGTTTACTTTGGTGGATTGATTGATATAGAACTTGATCATCTAATACATCAAGATGATCATTCATCTTTCTTGTAAACTCCCCTGATGAACTTATTGTGTAAATAGTTTTATAGCTTACTTAGCTAGCTTATACTTTAGATCCTTTAAAGGGCTTTGATGTTGGTTCAGTGGCTAGGAGTTCAGATTTTTCGATACATTTATCTATAATTTTGAATTTCCCACCTGCCATTTCGGAGCATCGGACTTCCCACATGAGTACAATGGTGAGTGCCTGCAAATAAGAATGTCATACAGTCCTGCAGCACATTTCTTCCTCTTCCTTGTACAATGGACCGACTGCCGCCTTGCTGGCGCTCTTGGACTGTTGAGAATCCTAATTTATAAGGTTTGTTCTAATCTTGCATGATGTGATTTATGCAATGGTCATTACCTGTAATGGAATTAAATAATGATCCCCTATTATTTCGCCCAGTTGGTGATGAAATCATGGTATAGGCGTATGTTGATGGCACCACTACTATGTCTACTCACGAGAGAAAAGCTAGCCTAAGAGAATTCTACGGTAAGATTTTGGTCTCATACTGATTATACTTCTTGCTGAGGAGACTTGTAGTTGATGGTTGTATCTTGTATACCAGCTGTTATTTATCCCTTTTTACTTCAACTTCAGAGCGGTGTTACTGACTCAGAAGATAAAAAGCAGAAAGCTATATGCATGGAGATATACAGGAGACGGGATCAGGAAAAACACAAGCATTGCTCAGACGTAAGTACTGAAGGGGAAGAAGAGTGTGACATGGAGATGAGAAGTAAAGTACTTTGCCGAACTGTAACCATGAGATGTGCCTCAAATGCTATAGAGAATGGTAGTCTATCTTTCTCATGAATCTAAATGTTAAAATGCTCTTGAATCCGCAAAATAGTAGATAGTCCTATTTGGCTCCCTGAATTGGATCGTCCGTTACTTTTAGTACACATGGAGTTGCTGGCTTTAATAATTGATATTAAGCTGTCTTTTAATTACTATTTCCTTTCTCCAGCATCTAGTGAGAAATTCATGTTCTTATTTGATCTCTACACACTTTTTTCTTAGTTACTCTTTCTTGCTGAGTGTTTTCCGATCTCACCAGCCCTCTATGCATTTTATAACTAGTTGTGTCTTACTATCTTACAAATAATTGGAGAAATGAGAAAATAGGATATTCTGCATGTCATCATAATTCTTACTAAAGGGTGCAGGTTCATTAGTATTCTCTCGAGACAAAAGCTGTTGAAAACTTAGTAGTGCCCTAGTACAGCTTGATAAGTATTACTGTTTAACATCAGATTCTGATGCTTGTGTTGAACTGTTTTATTAAATTCTTTGTTTGCTAATTGGCCGATGGTTTGGTTTTATTACAGGCATTCAAGATCACAGTCGTGCCCATTTTGCCGTGATAGCTTAAAGAGGGTAAACTCTGGTGATCTATGGATATTTCTGAATGGCAAGGATGTAATAGGCATGGAAGCTATTGCAAGTGAGAATCTGAAGAGGTTGTCCACTTACGTTGATAAATTGCCTCTGATTGTCCCCGACACCCTATTTGATGCGTATAGCAAACATATGAGGTAAAGAACTAGCTTGTTGTGGCTATAATTCGCGAATGCATGTATAGCTTATTCGTATTAGACTATGATGGATGTTTATGGTTTAGATAATCGGAATAAATAAGTGTTCTAGGTTATTCTTGGTTGGCAAATGCATGTTGGTGTTATGTTGCGATTCGATTCGTGCACCCGATTGATTTGTTTCCATGGTTTTGCAATTATAGTCCATGAAAATTCTCTTTGAGAGTTATCATTTGAACTTTCTCTTAGTTCAGACAACTTGCCTTATTTCCAAATTACTCGTTTTTGTGGAATTTGCTGCAAATAAGTAGGATATGCTTTTCGTGGCATAGTTTTTAATAAAAAAATGTTGATAGTAAAATATTTTAAGTGAGAGTATGGGGTGAACTAGAAGGAAAGTTAAATAATAAAAAGTTGTTGATTTTTAATATAAAAAGATGTGTGTTTATGGACTAAAATGGAAGTATCGGAGGCGTGGAGGGAGTATTACAATAAAATAAATGTTATTAACGCATAATTGCATTGGGAAGTATGAGTAAATGCATGGGAGAAAGTATTAGTGGACTTCCTGGGCTTTGCCTAATTATTTGGAAAGTATTTATGGGGATTTTAAATATAGCCACCATTTTTCTCACCATGGCCTCCAAAATAAAAATAATAATAATAATAATTGTAAATGTACTAATATACCCCTACGTAGCCCCTCAATGTCATATTCTAATTAAATTCTAACTTTACAACCCCCAATAGCTTTCTTGTAGTACAGTCGTAAGACTATATATAAGCATATTCTTCTCCTCTTAGAATTTTGGCGCTTCTCTTTCAGTAAAGTTGTTGCCACTGCACTTCCGCCACCATTGCATGCTACCCCTTTTTTTTTCCTTACTGAAATTCTCTATAGTTTGAACTCCCAAACTCAAATTAAAATCCCTAAAATCTGAATCTCTTCTATCCTCTCTCTCTCGAGATTCCGGCGAAGAAAACACCGTCTTGTAGCCGGAAATGACACCATAGTCATACTGCGTCTCCAGCACCGTCTCCACGATCCTTGTATACAGTTGTGGCTGGCAGCTACAGGGTAAGGGGTGCCGCCTACTCTACTACGTAGCTCGATCCTGGCGTACATCTCCATCACCGTCGCTGATCACAAAATTGCCGCCAAAGGCGTAACGCGCTGCTGCCCCCTTTCTCTCAGGAAAAAGTTGCCACTCATGACAACGGCGCCACCGCCACTCCATCAAAGCCGCCTCCAGCGTTGCCGGCTAATTCATTGCATCACTACTGGGCTGTCGCCACCATCTCCGGCTGCCGAGAGATCCAGAGATATCACCGCCCTCGGACGTGACCACCGTCGGTAGCAGGAGCAAAGCTGCCCTTTATTCTTCTAGATAATTTGTGTCCCTATTTTTTCTCTTTTCCTTTCAATTTTAGTTTGCAAAATGGTTCATGATTTCAGATTTTTAGCTTCCTAATTTCTGAACATGTTCTATGTTTATAAAATAACTTCAGATTTTTAGTTGAACTTATTTCATATTCGAATTCTCCCGTTTAGTACATTCACAATTATTTTTATTATTATTTTATTTATGGGGGCTTTGGTGAGAAAATTGATGGCTGTTTAAAATCCCCATATGTATAACTCGTTTCTTGGTTGAGGCCCATACTCTTGTTAGCGAATCTTTGCACAGACTATATTCTCATCCCATTAAAATGTCATTTTGAAATGATCACGACCTGCAATGTAATAATTGATGTGATGGTTGAAGTGATATACTTTGGGAATAAAGTTACTTTTGGATAATAAACTTTGGGCTAAAAAGTTTTTGGATATTACAGGATGGTGAGCTGAAGTGATTTAATCCAAATAGGAAGGAGATAATTTGGGATACTATAGGAATGTGAACATTTTCTTGGGATGTAGAGTTCATGCGTATATTCTTGAATATTTTATCTTCAAATGTCATCGATAAACTAATAATTTACTATTGACAGTCAATTCAAAAGAGGAGTAATATATAACCAACCGAACGTCCGATTATCGACATAGTTTACCTAGAAATTAAAGAAAGAGATATGAATATTAATGTGCTCTGATCATTCACATGATAATTAATATTTCGAAACTATTACTTATGAAGAGGTTTTGACTTAGGTTAGAACTTTTCTTAAACATAATGATAAGTGCTTATATGGGTAAAATAAGATTTTTTTAACAATTTATATATAAAATTAAAAAATAAGCTCTGACAATTTATTAGCTTCATAAATAAAGTGTTATTTTTTATGTTGTATAGCTCATAAGACACCGCATACGCTCTATAAATAAGCTTATATAAATACCTTTTGGCCTACTCTGAGCTTAGGTTAGTATTGACATATTAATTAAATTAAAGAAATAATTAAGTAATCACAGTGGTCAAAGAAACTAAATAACTTTCTTACTAATAAATTTCGTATCTTGTTGTTTTTACAATTGGTTTATTTAATTTTTTATGGGAGTTTTAATATAAATTAAAAATAAGATTTGACAGCACAACTCAATTGATAAGAACGTTTCATTTTCAATTAATAGATATATGTGTTTCATTTTCATTATTGATCCATTTTTTCTTTTTCTTTTTTTTAAAGTCATCCACGAAAAAAATGTAAAAAAGAATAATATATAAAAAGGAAAAAGGAAAACATATGTTTTTATAATTTTCTTTTATGTGGAAAAAATTCACAATTTGTGCCCCAAAACGCGGATTAGTACTCTTACTTGTCTAGTTAGTTTTGCCAGTTGGCAGCGCCACCGCCGTCCGCGTAAACCGAAATACTACCTCCATCCCATTTATTTAGACTTATTTGCTTTATGCACGTATTTCCACCGAAACCTAGTACGGGTTTTAAAACATATTTTTGTAGTATCGTTTTTTTTACGGGATACTATGAGTGTCATAGTATCCCGTAAAAAAAACGATACTACAAAATTATGTTTTAAAACTCGTACTAGATTTCGGTGGAAATACGTATCAAATAGTAAATAGGTCTAAATAAATGGGATGAAGGTAGTATTAATATCAAAGTCTATGGCAGTTAGAAAATTTGAAACGGTGATAACTAACTAATTGTGGGACCATTTTGTCTTATCCAAATAAGCTGGGCCTGGTATTAAAACTAATACTCCCTCGTCTCAAGATTGATGGACCTTTTTATATTAATATATGAGGTATAAAATAATAAACTTATTTTGTCTTGATTAACATTACTTAGTTTCTTAGCATTATGTAACTTCTCGTGTTTCTATTTTTTATTCGATTTCGTATATAATTATTCACATTTACATAAATTGATAAAAAACTGTAAGATAATGCAACTTTAAACCAAAAAAGAAAAACTACTAATATTATAATTTCTCCGTATATAAAATACACACACGCGGAAATATAAGAGTAAGTAAACTTAGAACATTCTATGTTGAAAATTACAAAATATATACTTCTATTAAAAATTCTCAAGAAATTAATTATCGATCGCCACAAGAACATTTTCAACACTACATTAAATGATTAAATTTTTAGATGAACTCGTCCTTTGGTGGAAAACGGAGATAATCAACGACCCCACGTATATCAACAAACATGTTTTAAATCCATGATAAATATATTTAAATAAATATAAAAAAAAGTATACGAAGTCATGGTATAATAGTGGAAGCAGAATATATGGAGCCCCACCAGAATTATTTTGTTCCAATATTCAATTAATGTTCAATTAATCTAACTATGGTTGAATATTTCAAAGGATTTGTATATTTAGAAAGGTCGTGAAATATAGTTGCTGCGAATCCGCGATCATAGTATGATTAATTTCCTCTACTTTTATATTCATAATTATTTTAATTCACATATCTTTCTAATGGTATAACATCAATCGATGTAGCACAGTTGGATAGTGCATGATTTTGGACCTTAATTATTAAACTTTCAAATTCATATTCCTCCAAAATATATTGGTTGAGAGTTGAAACATGCATACCAACTGCCACGAGGCATTCTCGCATTCGGTAATATCTTTGACAATTTACTAATTAATATGTATAGTGTGATAAGTAAAGTAAAAAAAACTCCCCTTTTGTTTAGCCTACATCTTCACTTCACTTGGTTTATCACAAGTTTTTTGGTTTAAAACATGTGCTTAGGCGGAATATATTGTCTGATGTTTTATAGCACTAGCAGAGATTAAGTGCGTTGCACGTATAACCTCTTGTTAAATTCGATTAATTTATTATAATTAGTAATGTATATCAAAGTTATTATATTATAAATTGTTGATGTGGACTTCAGTAACATTTTAGCGAGTAAGCTAATGAGGAGACAAAAGACAAAGCAGAATTTTATGACATATTTTGGGTAAAATTTAGTCCCTCAAAATTTATATCTTAGTGATAGTGATCATTAAGCCCCGGTGAATTACAGTATAGAAAAGTTGCCCCAATCACATATAGCCCATGTTGGTATCAACCGGTCAAATAACACAGAGGTGTTCACTGTAAACAGCACTGTGAGTGCAACAATGAACACAAACGCAACGGAAAATAATAAAAATCAACGAAGAACAAAGAAGACACGAAGATGGTTTTCACAAGATATTAGAATGATATCCTGTTGTGCCTCAAGGCGAAACTTTCACTATAATTCACGAAGAATTACAAATTAAGGTTGAGGAAACGACCTATGAAAATCTACTAACATAAACAATCTAACTATCCACTAAGCTAGCTGTATAATGATAGTATTACTCAACCTAAAACGTTTTTGGATGCTCTCAAAGAACTCTCTCTTCAATCTCTCCAAAAGCGCTCTCTATCTCCAATGAATCCTGTAGTTTATATAGAGCTTGAGACTTAGCCACCAAGTTAGGGTTAGGATTTGCATGAGAGTAGATAACCACCCTTCCACGTCTCCTTAAGCATATCTCCACGCAATCTCTACATTTTAGAAACCCTAGATGATATTAGGGCCGTTTTACAACTTGGTCGCTCGCCACATCAGCTGCCACATCAGGTCACACATCAGCAACCTCATCAGCTGACTCATCAGCCACCTCATCACTCCCCTTTAGTCCAGCTAATCTCTTGGATTATACCTACACAAAACAAATAAAAACCACAAGCGAAGAAAGACAAAAACTAAAAGATAGAATCGAGTTTTAGATTCCAACAAACTCCTCCTTTTTGTCTTTCTTCACAAAACAACATAAACTCCAAAATTGACAATCCCAATCTAGAAATATGTAAACCAAATGCTAAAACCACAAGTGTTAGCATAAAATAACGTTAAACAAAAACCGTGAAGAAAAAATATCCAAACAATCCAAAACAAACAAAGATAAACAAAGTGTCCAACATTTTAAACCAAAACAGTCAATTCCATAAAACAACCAGCTGAATCAGCATCACACTCATCCTCGTGCTTTTCAGCGTTCTCATTACCTTCCTCTGTAGCAACCGTCATCTCTATATCAACCGTCATCTTCCCTTTTTGTGAAGAAAGGAAGGTAGCAAACTGCCTAGACTTGGCATTATAGAGAACTATGAGTAACATTGTCAAAACTGATTTGGCAATCGAGTAATCAACTGCAGCTACTATGAAGGTGGCTAGAGGAATCTTCAAGGAAAGAGCACCATATTCCAGTGATGAGTGGAGCAAAAATATGGGTGAAATAATTTAGGTAAGGTGATGGTGTGGAGTGAGTGGTACAGTGGTTATTTCAAGCAATAAGGCTAGAAGACATGGCGATAGAGTACGATAGGTTACAATATGAAGAGAGAGTCGAAATAATGGAGATAAGTACAAGTGAACTATAATCCAAACTTTGAAATATATTCACTATACCCCACAAAAATATTGAGAGATCCAAACTAAATAAACTTTCAAGGGAAGTGTTCCATCACACACCCCAAAACCATGTCGCTATACTATGCATTTTAAAATACGAATTATATCCAGCTAGATATGATTATTTCTCTCTTTTTTTTTTACCTATTTCTCAAGAAGACACTTATGCAGAATCTTTGATACTGACTGTGCTTCAAGTTATACGGATTTTTTCATTTTATTTATTTTTTTATTTTTTTAAAGGAATTTCACACACTAGCCAGAAACTTCGTTAGTTGCTCAAAGCAGAATATAGAGCAAGCAACATCCACCTGCTTATCAGATGGAACACGTCCCGAGAGAATTTCTAAGTTTAGAAAATCTGTCAAAATCAAGGGGTTTCGTAAGTATATCCATAATTTGATCTTCAGTTCAGAGATACTTTACCTCAATTATCTTCCTCTCCACCAAATCTCGAAGAAAATGATAACGAGTGTCAATGTGTTTAATGCAACCAAATTGGACAGGATGTTTAGTGATGTGAATGACGCTTGTATTGTCACAGAGGACAATGATACTCTCCCCCTGAAGTTTACAACCCTCTACCATCCGTTTCAGCCATAGAAGTTGTGTGGCACAACTCACAGCCGCAACATACTCAGCCTCTGCAGTTGACAATGTGACACACTTCTGCTTTTTGCGACGCCAAGACACGATGTCGTTCTCAAGATAGTAACATCCACCACTAGTACTCTTCCTTCCTTCCAAGTCTCCTCCCCAATCTGAGTGTGGATTGGCTTGAAACTTGGCACAAGGAAAGACACTAAACAAAATATTAGGTCGAGCTGAAGTTAAGAATAATGAACTCCTTATCATTGAGCGGTACACAGCAATATCCACTTCATATGTCAGAATTCCTCCATCAATGGGTTTGAAATGTTCCAGCAACTCCCTTGATCTGGTCATGTGTCGAGAGCAAGCACTATCAAAATACCAGGCTTCCCCTATCTTTGTACTTGAAGCAGCACATACGACATTGCACACAACTTTACATATACCCTTCGAAGTAGTAACTCCTTTGCCTTTGAAGGGAGTCCCACTTTTCATTTCCTTTTCTTCGAGCATCTTCCTTTTTTTCCTTTTTCTTCAGCCAGTCTTTATAATACGGCTTGATGTGTCTTGCTCTGTGACAGTTACAACACTTGAACGTTCTCTTCGGGGGATCAAGACCTCATTTTCCTGCAATTTAGAACTTGATCTAACAATGGTTTCTTATTTGTTGATAAAAGATTATAAAAGGCAGACTTAGTAGTTTTGAAAATCCTAGATCACTAGTTTCAATTTGAGGTAAGGCCAAAACTTCATCCAATTTTGCTGAACATGTGTTTAACTTTTGAAAATTCCTCCCATCAAGATCTAATTGAATAGCTTGCTTACCTAGTTTAGAATCTTTCCGAGTAAACATTACCTCTGATTGCACAAGTTGATCTTTGAGCTCATCAGTTCTCCTTTGTCAAGCCTTCATTGACCTTACATTGCTTCTTGAGTAGCAGTTCATCATGAGACTCCTTGAGTTCCACCATAACTTTTAGAGGACCATCCGCAAATTCGAATTGCACATCATGTTCCTGTTATGAATCTACAAAACTAGTAAGATAAAATAGGTTAGAATAATCACCAGAAACTTCAGTAATTGATTATATTGTGGCCATCAATGAAAGCCCCTCTATGGTCGGCACAGGAGTCTCCGGGGTAGGTTCACATTCTTCATCATCACTTAAAGATACAAAATTCATAACCTTACCCCGTTTCTTGAAGGGGTTAGCACATTCATTTGCATAATATCCATTACCACAACATTCATGACATTGAATTTTTGAGTAATCTCCTTGTCTAAATTGTTGTGGATCAGACATATTTCTCCTTGGGGGAATAACAGCCTTTTGTGGTGAACTTGATAGTTCCTCAAGAACTGCAGAGCTGTCTCCTCTTCGATTGAAGTCTGATGTGTTCTGGTCCCTTCTACATGCAAATCGGTTAAAACTTTTAACCAAGGCATTTACCTTTTGAGTTAGAAGTGCCACACTTGGTTCCTCCAAATCATCGAATCCCACATCATCATCCACTTGTTCAGATGAGCTCACCCTTGGTGGTGTGTATATAGAGCCAGATGATGAGGCTTGAAGAGCAAGACTCTTCTTCGGTGTGTATCCTTCTGATGCCTCCAAATCCATTTCGAACATCTTGAGATCGTTCATCACTGCAGTGAACTTAAGGGCACCAGCATTCTTCATCGTAGTGATTGATGTGACCTTTTGTTGGAACTTGGGAGTTAATGTGCGCAACGCTTTTGACACCATCAGCTTGTTGGGAATGGGTTCTCCAAAATCCATGCATTCGTTGGCGATATCCAAGATTTTGTTGCAGTAATCACCCACCGATTCATCACTTTTCATCCTAAGATTTTCGAACTTTGTGGTGAGAAAATGTACCCTTGTGTCCATGACAGTAGTATTACCTTGGCAGTGGAGTTCCAAGATGTCCCATGCTTCTTTCGCCGATTCACAATTCTTGATCAACTTGAACATGTTGACATCCACTATAGAGAAGATTGCATTAAGGGCTTTGTCATTGAAAGTTGCTGCCTCATTCTCTTCCCTTGTCCATTCGCTTGTTGGCTTTCAAACATCATCTCCTTCCTCGTCCGTCTTCTTGGGATGAGACCAGCCATGAAGAATATGAGACCACGCTCTAGCATCAATGGATTTGATGTAGTGCCTTACCCTCACTTTCCAAAATGAGTAATTTAAACCATCCAACACTGGAGGTTTGTTGAACACCATGCTGGTGAGATCCATCTCGCCATACCCAGGAACGGAGCCAGGAATTTTACCCAAGGGGGGCGAACTTTTCAAATATCGAAGTTATTAAAAGTGCAAACTATAATATCAATACATTGATAAAAATTTCGAATAGAATTAATAGGTTTTCTACATAAACATTCATAACAAAATATCAAGAGAAATTACCTTATACAGAGTAATAACTAATAAGAGCAATCAAATCTGCAAAAATACTACTTTAATCAACTCTGCAAAAACAAAAGAGAGCATATTATAACGCATATCGTAAAAAGCTACTTAAAGTTAAAAATATAAAATAACTAAATCAATAAAAAGAAAATTCTTACTAACCTTACTAATTGTAGATCATTTAAGTGGTACTCGTCGAGTCTTCAAACCATCAAACTCATGAATCATTGATTCTACATCAATTTTTTCATCAATGTCCTTTTCGATGTACATAAGTAATATGGAAGCCAAAAAATCATCTTCCATTTTGTTTCTCAAGCTTGTCTTGACTAGCTTCATAGATGAGAATGCACCCTCCGTTGTTGCCGTGGAGACCGGAAGAGTTAGAAAAAGTCTAATTAGTCTATCAACAAGATAGTAATTCTTTGACTTACCACTCTTTGACAACAATTGACACAACTCTGTAAGTGTCGATACATTTTGGAAAAGCTCATTACCTCGGATATCAAGTTCAAAAAGTTGCAATTGATACTTCATGTGCAACTTCTCTTGGCTAGTAAAATCTTCAGGATAAAACTTCACCATTAGCTTACAAATATTATCAATGTTGAAAGATTTATATCCATCCCTCGGATCCAAAGCTGAGCTGAGCCTAAGCAATTCCACAGTATCATCATTAAATCGAGTTTCATCTCTTGAAGTATAAGATCTGTTGTTTCTCTATATATATCAAAACGATAATGATGCTCCAAAGTAATAGAACTGCCTCTATCAACTCGACCTCTACCTGAACAGCGTGGGCCATTCATATTTGGGATATCTATCTCATACTTTTGACAAAAAACCTTGACTTCATCAAGCAACTGAGCATATCCACTTTCTCTATACTTCTGAATGAGTTCTTTTGTGTTATTAATTGCATCCATTGCATTGAGAATATCTTGATTCTTGCATTGCAAAATCATACAAAGATCATCTGTCACTTCAAGTAACTCAATCATAAAATGCAAGATAAACACAAACTCAAATGATGTCATCGCATCATATGCTCTATCAGCACTAGCTCTGAAAGATAAGCTACCTTTAGCATTAAGGATCACTTTTAGAACAAGAAGGATAGGCTTAAACATATTGTGTACACTGTGAAGTGATCTCAAATGAGAGCTCCATCGTGTATCCCCTGGACGTTGCACACCTCCAATTTGGTTTTTACCTTTCCCAATTTCAAGTTCATGAGTGGCAATCAATTCCTCAATATGCAATGCTTGTGCACTTTGTAGTTGATCATGGCGCTTGGAAGAAGAATCTACCAAATTCACAATAACATTCAAATGTGAAAAGAAGTGTTCAACAGGTATAACACTTTCAGCCACCGCAACTAGCACCAACTGTAGTCGATGAGCAAAACAATGCACATAATAAGCATATGGGCACTCCTTTAGAAATAGAGCTTGTAAACCATTCCACTGACCTCTCATGGTGCTAGCACCATCATAACCTTGGCCCCTTATGTTCTGTATGCTAAGATTATTGCCAGAAAGAACTTTGGAAATCTCTTCTTTCAAAGTAGCAGACTTAGTATCTTCCACGTGTACTATGTCAAAAAATCGCTCACGAATATAGCCATCTTTATCTACAAATCTCAAAACAATAGTCATCTGCTCTCTTTTTGACTCATCTTTTGATTCATCCACAATAATACAATATTTGGCATCACCAATTTCTTCTCTGATAAATCTTTGAATTTTACTAGCATAAAGGGATAAAATCTCCTTCTGACTATGGTGAGAAGCATAAGTAGCATTTTTAGGAGCATTTTCTAACACAACTGACTTCACCTCATCATTATAACAAGCTGTGTGTTTTATAATTTCTAAGAAGTTTCCACGATTACTTGAATCCGGACATTCATCACGACCTCTAAAAGCTATTCCCTGGACTGCACACAATTTCACAACATCTATAGAAACGTGAAGTCTCAAATGATTTTTCTTAACCATTTCAGAAGATACTTTGTCTATGATCCTCTTAATATGTTGCAATGAATTCATCAAATCGTGAGACTGTTCTATAGCTTTCTTGTGTGAAGAATTCGGGGTTTTTCCTTCATGAATCAAAAATGAACATTTATCACCATTGCTTACTTTTTTCCAATTTCGAAATCCATCCACGTTAAACGCATTAGCCCATGGATGTGCCGATGGTTTGACAAAAAGAAAACAATGGAGACAATATGTTGCATTTTTTGTAGGTGAATATTCCAACCAATCAGGAAATTTCTTATACCAAGCTGGTAAAAATTTTCTACCTTTCTTGTCTACATGTTCCAAGGAGTTGTCTGGAATTCCTTGATAAGGACCCAATGTTAGATAAACACGTCTAATTTCATCTCACTTATCCACCGAATAACACCATATAGACATACGCAAATCAGGATCTCGTTCTATATGTAAATTATTAGAAGTTCGATCAAGCTTTTGTACCTCTTTTTGAGATGGCTCCTCATTCAGAATATTCGTGGGCGGATTTACAACTCTTCAAGTTTCTAAAACCGGAGAACTTGAACGCTTTTCCTCAACATTTTGCTGGCGTTTCTTGTTATCATTGAAAAACGAATGAAGTGTTTTATACTTCTTCATGGATTTATCATTTATGAACCTATATATACATAAATACAAAAATTTGATCATAAAAATTAAAAATACAACTCCAAGAACTTCGAATAGACAAATACAAAAATAATAAGAATATATAATTGTTACCTTCGAATCAATCACTAACTTCAATTTTTGTAGTTGCAAATGTAATTTCTTCACATTGATAGCAAAATTGTCGACCCCACTTCACGGCTTCAGCTTGGCAATTTCAATTCTTCCTTTGGGCCGCTCTCACAATAAAACCCCATCAAAATTGCGCCTCTTGTTTCTAATTTTTTCTTCCCCTATTTTCTGAAAGTAAAGCTGTAAAACCCCACGCCAGTACGCCACACCCACACATCCTAATTGGTAGGTATTTTAATTAAGTTATTGTTGTGTTTATTGAATGGGCTCACATTATGGGCCCAATTAAATTAAACTAAGTGATAGGAGTATTATATAGGAAATATATTTATATATATGTTTGTATATTCAGTATATATAAATATCAAATGCATATATATAGGTATTTTTTTTTCAAAATTTGGGGGGGGGGGGGGACCGCCACCACCAGTCCCCCCTATCTCCGTCTCTGGCCATACCAGGACCGTCACTCAGTATGTCGAGTGTCGACTCTAATACCACTTGTTGGTATCAACCGGTCAGATAACATAGAGGTGTTCACTTTAAGCAGTACTGTGAGTGTAACAATGAACACAAACGCAGAGGAAATAATAAAAATCAACGAAGAACAAAGAAGACACGAAGATGGTTTTCACAAGATATCAGAATGATATCTTGTTGTGCCTCAAGGCGAAACTTTCACTATAATTCACGAAGAATTACAAATTAAGGTTGAGGAATCGACCTATGAAAATCTACTAACATAAAGAATCTAACTATCCACTAAGCTAGCTGTATAATAATAGTATTACTCAACCTAAAACATTTTTGGATGCTCTCAAAGAACTCTCTCTTCAATCTCTCCAAAAGCGCTCTCTATCTCCAATGAATCCTGTAGTTTATATAGAACTTGAGACTTAGCCACCAAGTTAGGGTTATGATTTGCATGAGAGTAGATAACCACCCTTCCACGTCTCCTTAAGCATATCTCCACGCAATCTCTACCTTCTAGAAACCCTAGATGATATTGGGCCGCTTTACAACTTGGTCGCTCGCCACATCAACTGCCACATCAGGTCACACATCAGCAACCTCATCAGCTGACTCATCAGCCACCTCATCACTCCCCTTAGTCTAGCTAATCTCTTGGATTATACCTACACAAAACAAACAAAAACCACAAGCGAAAAAAGACAAAAACTAAAAGATGGAATTGAGTCTTAGATTCGAACAACCCCAATGAATTAATAAACATGTCTATGTCATACATCTAGTTATTACAATATGGCTTCAAGTAACAATTGGTATAATTACCAATACTTTGAAAGTGAAATGGAATAATATTATCATGAATTATCTTTTAAGAAGACTTAATACCCTAGTATACCTAAAAACACATAAGGAATACAAATAATAACTCAAACATAATACTCCCTCCGTCCCCCTTCAATTGTCCAGTTTGACTTATTGACTTTTTGGCACGTAGTATCCCGTAAAAAAAACAATACTTCTCAAAATTATATTTTATAACTCGTTTCCCGACTCGGTGGAAATGCGTGCCAAAAAGTCAATAACTCAAACTGGACAATTGAAGAGGACGGAGGGAGTATTAGACAAAATCTACCTAATTTTTGTATGGAGTCCCAAAAATACCCTTCTCTCTCCTCTCTCTTCCTCTTTCTCTCACGTTCCCTCACCTCTCTATTTCTCTCCACTCGTCCCTGTAACTCTCTCTCTCTTCTCTCTCTCTCTCTATATCACACGCACAAACACCTTCAGTCAAGCATCTCTCTCGCCGGCGGTATTCTGCAGACGACGGAGGCGAGGAGGTTGACTGGATTGTAGCGGCGTTGACTTAAACGGATGGGAAGAATGGTGCGGCGCTGTTGGACAACGAGGAGCTCGCCGAGGCTGTGAATGAGCTGCTGTTGCGGAGCTGCTGGCGGCGGCCGGTGAGCTTTCTGTTCTCCATATAGGGATTTTTTTGGGGGAAGAAATTAGGGCTTTGATGATTAGGGTGTGAGGGCAGAAATTGAGATGTGGAAAATTATTTATTGTTTTGAGCAATATTGTTATTGTTTTTATATTGCTTTAGAAAATTATTTTATTTATTGTTTTGAGTAATCTTGTTATTGTTTGTTGGTGGATTTCATTTTGTGTGTGTATTGATGTGCGTGTGTGTTGTTGTTGTTGTGTGTGTGTGTTCATGTGCGTGTGTGTTTATGTAATTTGATTATTTGCTTAATTGATAAGAATTCTTATAATATAATTGATAAGTGTTGTCATATATTGCCAAATTTTTTCATAAGTAGACAAGATTTAACATTATACTGTCAATTATTTGACAAGAGTTGACAGACACTCCGAATATTATTATTGGGTTTGTGCTGCGAATTCTTGTATATAAATTGTGTTGCGAAATAATTTATTCTATTTTTTTTGTTTTTATTTACATTTTTTGTATTTGGCATTTGTTGTTATCAAATGAGTGTTTGAGTGCTATCTAATTTTGTATTTTGAAATCGGTTAATGTGCTATCTAATTTCGATTAATGAAAACTCTGGGCTTTGTTGCAATTATGATGATAGAATTTTATTTAGAGCCGTTTTATTTTTGGTCAAATTGAGACGAAAATAATTGTTCGAAAATTTTACCAACCATAGGCAAGACATTGAAATTTCTTGCCTTCTGCGGGCAAGTAACTAACGTTTTCTTACCATCAATAGACAAGATTTCATTGAATTGGGTGTAAATGAGTGTTGAATTGGGTTGAAAATAATTTTTGCCTTATCAAGTAAGTAAGAAGTTAACAATTTATTGTCATCTGTAAGTAAGAATTTCACCATTTAGGCTGTGTTTGATAGGTGGATAAGGCTGTGTGTGTGGGTGGGTGTGCGGTGAGATCCCTATTTTACCTATTAGGCGCCATTTATTGCATAGTTATTGCAATCTCGATTAATTTAAGAAATCATCCAATTTCTTGCTTTCTGTTGGCAAATAATTAACGATTTCTTACCATCAATAGGTAATAAATGATGTAATTTCTTGGTAGTTACATTACCCCATTTTTTGCCTTATCAAGGCAAGAAGTTAATATTTTCTAGCCATCAGTAAGTAAGAGTTTCAACATTTTTTCTTGCCTTATCAAGGCAAGAAGTTAACATTTGCTTGCCATCAGTATGTAAGAGTTTTTCCATTTTTGCCATTAGTAAGTAAAATCTACAAAATAACTTGGGGAGAAATTTGAAAAAGTGGGTATATTTTGTATGTTTTTATGTTCTCCATATTATTTGGTTTTTTTATCCCCAATAGGCAAAATAATTCTTGCCTCTTTTAAGAAAAGAGGATGGAAGTGAGAGAGTAACAAAAGTAGGGGTAAATTGGGGAGAAATTTGAAAAAGTGGGTATATTTTATATGTTTTTATGTTCTCCATATTATTTGGTTTTTTTATCCCCCAATAGGCAAAATAATTCTTGCCTCTTTTAAGAATTTCTAATGCAACAACAATAGAGACATTTTTTTTATATGTTCTCATAACAAAGACACCGTGTTAAATTGAATTAAATACTCAAATAATTAATTAACAAAAAAAATAAAAAAGTTAGAATTTAATATATATGCTTCGTAGTGATTAATGTTTCATTTACAAATATTTTTTTATTATTTTTGCACTAAATTTAATGTTCTTTCGAAAAATTTCATGACATATCTATTTTCTAATACAATTGAGTTTTTAGTTATATGTCATATTAGTGATATTACATATACTAATTAATTAAATTGTTCTTCAATATCACGACCATATAGATTTAAACTTTTAGGAATCATTTTATTTTAGTTTCTTATATTAAAGAAATCGATAGTTTTGGGGCAAAACTCATCCTATTCGGAGAAAAAATTAACTGGCCAGCAAAAACTCTAGCTTAACCTAACCTAAAATAACATTTGCGGTGTAAATATGAGTAAATATGAGCAAGTCTTACCAAAAAGTCAAGTATCCATACTTAATTTTTTAAACAATTAACAATAAATCTAAAGGGTGCGTCATGTAAGACTTATCATTAATGATATAGTTACCACTATTACTTATAATATGAATCTATTCATTAAAATTTACTATTGTTAATATTATTGTATGTCATTGATATTATGAAGTTTGCATTATAACCATCATGTGAATAAGTTATATTATACTCTCCCTGTCCTGAAAGAATATACACAAATTTCTTATTTCAACATCCCGAAAGGTTATGCACTTTCCACTTTTCAGACAACGAATCACTTCATTTTTACTCTCCATATACTATCTCAACAAACTGTAACTATAAAACCACGTCACCTAATATTTTATTAAAATTCGTGCTGATAACAAATGTGCATTAATTAGTAAAAGAAATATATGTTTTCAATTTTTGTAATGTTGAACAAATAATTAATCGAAACAAAATAAAAAAAAAATCAAAATTATACTCACTCCGTCTCATCCTAAATGATCCATCTTTTATTCATATGTGAGGTATATTTTAATAACATTGGTCATTTAGGGTGAGAAGGAGGGAGTATAAAACAAATTATAATATTAACTTTGCTATAAATTTCAAAGTCGAATTATAAATTTTTCACAATAGATTAAAATATAAATATTTATACAATGGGACGATAACGATATGCATTAATGCATACATCGAATGAAAGATCGAATCCAATCAATGTTAAAGTTGTTAGTCTTAGTTTCACAAAGTACAAATACAGTTATCAATTAACTTTAATTTAATCGATCATCATTTAATTGATAAATAATAGGAGTACCAAACGTGATATTGGTTTTCTTTTTGAAGGAGTAAGAGTTCTAATAGGACTACACTACAAATCTAGTTATTATGTTAAAAATATTTATTAAGTATTAAATTTCCATAATGACCTTAAAATAGATATATGACAGGGATATAATAGGCAAATCAAATTTTGTAAAACAAGACACTTTTATAATAGGGTATAGATATACAATGTTATAACCCCAAATGAGTTTCTTAGAGGTGCACATAGAAAAAAACCTATTTTTATTAAAAAAATCACAATGGAAAGATTCTTGGTAATATTTATAATCACAATTCAAGAGTCTCACTTGTTAAAGAGAAAGGAAAAACAAAAATAACTATGGTGGACCCAAGTTTTTTTTAAGATCAGGAGGTAATATAAGAATCTGGATTCTTATTGTGAGATTCTCCAATGGTGATAGAATTTAAGAAGTGGGTTCTTGTTTTTGCCACATAAACAAAAATCCCTCCATTGTACTTGCTTTTATAGATTTCTCTAAATAAATAAATAATAATAATTGCAATTTCTCTTCTCTACCTCCATGATTTCTTTGATGTTTTCTTCTTTTTTAGTATTGTCATTTTCCTTTGAGTCAATAATTGTTTACATTTTCTTGGAGTTATATACTATATACAGTACTTGCTTAATAATGGACTTTCCACTTGCCATTATTGGTTATCCGTTAGTAGTAGTAGTTGTTAACTCCAAGGAAGCGACAAAATAAATCTTCCCCAAATACTTAATTTATATATAAGTCCAATTAATAACTCCTAACTAAAAAAATATAGGCATACAATAATAACACGAGGTGATAATACACCAAAAAAGGAGAGTACATAAATAAATGCATAATTATGTGTGCTAGATGACCGAAAAAATACCTGACAAAAAGAAAAAGTACTACTTACAATTCTTAATATTAGCTATATCGATATTTAGCAAAGACAAAGATATTTTTTTAAAATAAAAATTATATTTACCAATCGAATTATGCGCCAATTAAATTCAAAATTGACGGATCAATAAATGTAATTAGATTCGAGGCGAATGATTGTATGATTTAATTATTCTTTGTACTTATCTCAGATTTCTTAATCTATAGATAAGAGAGCTATGATTACAATCATTCGTGAATGGTAATTTTCTGTTCATTGAGTGAAGCAACTGCTACTATATATTTTGTCATTTACTTCAACGTTTCGCCAAGCTTTCATTTATGCGCGCATTTATGTACATAATCCAAGAAATCGATAATTTTTCTAACCCTATCAAAATTTCTAAATGTGAAACCTATTTTATAACCGAATTAATCATTATTACTACAAATCAATCAAATAATTAAATATATTTTCCATATATATTTAGCCACCAAATTTATTACTATGAAATTTATATTTATGTGAAATGTGTGTTGATATGGAATTATTCAATCAAAAAAGAAACGTACAGGACTCTTAGTCAATCAATCAATCTGCATGAAATCTGGAAATTCATAATTATGATTAATTAGATAATGTTGCTAATTACATATTTTTTTCATGTTATAAATAGAGGTATGATATACTTCCAACTTCATTGTTTCATACCAATTATTATTGAATTTTGTGGAGTAAATTTTATAATATGCAATATAGCTCTCACTATTATTTCTTGAAGATCAAATCAGAAGAAGTTGCCGATATGGGTTCAACATCGTCTTCCGTCGGATAAATTGATGATACAATTTCTTTACGTATTTGCTTACGAAGTGAATGCATATACTTAAGTTTAGAGATTCTTTTGGTCTCAATCTTGAAGTATAGTACATTAATAGTAATATATCTTGTAATAGGTTGTATTTTTGTGATTGTTTTTATTGTAATTGTAATACTGCAATCATTTGTTGAAAATATATATGTGTTATTCAATGTTGTATATAATATAGCAAATGATAATTACCTGCTAAAGAAAATAGATTGTAAATAATTATTTTAATTTTATCAAGGTTGAATGGTTCTTCAAAGTTGGTTGTTTTATTTCCCGGTTAATTATAGCTATTCTACTGTTGTGCGTCTAAAAATAAGACATAGAGTCCTAACATATGTTCTTCTATGTATGATAAAAAAATTTAGCCTTTTACATTCCGTCATATAACATTTTATGGGGTTTAGATAATATTATGTGGGGAGAATTAAACTTTTTTTATCATTATTTTAATTGAGTTGAAAAAGACAATTTGAATTGAGACTTCTAAAAGACTATTGTTGCAATGAAATAGTTGATTAATTAAAGTTTGATATATAATCGGAGATTATAGTACAACTTGGAAATGTGAGCAGCGTTCAATTCAAAAGTTAAATAACTCAACTTTTTTACTTTTATTAATCTATACCATATATCTATGTTTGTATAATAAGTACATATAAAATGAAGATAAATATATATAATAATTTACTTGGTGTTGCATATCTATATAGTTACGGATCCTATTTATAAAAAAAATTAGTTTATTAATTGCATGCATTTTATATTTAATATATAATTAATACATGCATTTCAACAGTTATTATTATTAATATATAATAATAGCCATATATGTGTGTATTTAAGAATTATTAATGTTACAATTCTAAATATGGATATCCGCCAAGCCTTATAACTAATTGTTGTAACTCCCAAAATTTTGGCGATCAAGATTATAACAATTCACTCATTATTATAAAATATTCACTCATATTAAAGTTTCAATTGTTTGATATTATGTTGTGCTAACCTTGCTGATTTGTATTTTTTTACCAAGGGATGTGATGCGGTTGTGGACTAGGCAATGACCATGGCTGAAGAGACGGAGATAGGGGGGGGACTGGTGGTGGCGGTCGCCCCCCAAATTTTGAAAAAATTTACCTATATATATGCATTTGATATTTATATATACTGAATATACAAACATATATATAAATATATTTCCTATATAATACTCCTATCACTTAGTTTAATTTAAGTCCAATTTTATTGGGCCCATAATGTGAGCCCATTCAATAAACACAACAATAACTTAATTAAAATACCGACCAATTAGGATGTGTGGGTGTGGCGTACTGACGTGGGGTTTTACAGCTTTACTTTCAGAAAACAGGGGAAGAAAAAATTAGAAACAAGAGGCGCAATTTTGATGGGGTTTTACTGTGAGAGCGGCCCAAAGGAAGAATTGAAATTGCCAAGCTGAAGCCGTGAAGTGGGGTCGACAATTTTGCTATCAATGTGAAGAAATTACATTTGCAACTACAAAAATTGAAGTTAGTGATTGATTCGAAGGTAACAATTATATATTCTTATTATTTTTGTATTTGTCTATTCGAAGTTCTTGGAGTTGTATTTTTAATTTTTATGATCAAATTTTTGTATTTATGTATATATAGGTTCATAAATGATAAATCCATGAAGAAGTATAAAACACTTCATTCGTTTTTCAATGATAACAAGAAACGCCAGCAAAATGTTGAGGAAGAGCGTTCAAGTTCTCCGGTTTTAGAAACTTCAAGAGTTGTAAATCCGCCCACGAATGTTCTGAATGAGGAGCCATCTCAAAAAGAGGTACAAAAGCTTGATCGAACTTCTAATAATTTACATATAGAACGAGATCCTGATTTGCGTATGTCTATATGGTGTTATTCGGTGGATAAGTGAGATGAAATTAGACGTGCTTATCTAACATTGGGTCCTTATCAAGGAATTCCAGACAACTCCTTGGAACATGTGTAGACAAGAAAGGTAGAAAATTTTTACCAGCTTGGTATAAGAAATTTCCTGATTGGTTGGAATATTCACCTACAAAAAATGCAGCATATTGTCTCCATTGTTTTCTTTTTGTCAAACCATCGGCACATCCATGGGCTAATGCGTTTAACGTGGATGGATTTCGAAATTGGAAAAAAGTAAGCAATGGTGATAAATGTTCATTTTTGATTCATGAAGGAAAATCCCTGAATTCTTCACACAAGAAAGCTATAGAACGGTCTCACGATTTGATGAATTCATTGCAACATATTAAGAAGATCATAGACACAGTATCTTCTGAAATGGTTAAGAAAAATCGTTTGAGACTTCAGGTTTCTATAGATGTTGTGAAATTGTGTGCAGTCCAGGGAATAGCTTTTAGAGGTCGTGATGAATGTCCGGATTCAAGTAATCGTGGAAACTTCTTAGAAATTATAAAACACACAGCTTGTTATAATGAAGAGGTGAAGTCGGTTGTGTTAGAAAATGCTCCTAAAAATGCTACTTATGCTTCTCACCATAGTCAGAAGGAGATTTTATCCCTTTATGCTAGTAAAATTCAAAGATTTATCAGAGAAGAAATTGGTGATGCCAAATATTGTATTATTGTGGATGAATCAAAAGATGAGTCAAAAAGAGAGCAGATGACTATTGTTTTGAGATTTGTAGATAAAGATGGCTATATTCGTGAGCGATTTTTTGACATAGTACACGTGGAAGATACTAAGTCTGCTACTTTGAAAGAAGAGATTTCCAAAGTTCTTTCTGGCAATAATCTTAGCATACAGAACATAAGGGGCCAAGGTTATGATGGTGCTAGCACCATGAGAGGTCAGTGGAATGGTTTACAAGCTCTATTTCTAAAGGAGTGCCCATATGCTTATTATGTGCATTGTTTTGCTCATCGACTACAGTTGGTGCTAGTTGCGGTGGCTGAAAGTGTTATACCTGTTGAACACTTCTTTTCACATTTGAATGTTATTGTGAATTTGGTAGATTCTTCTTCCAAGCGCCATGATCAACTACAAAGTGCACAAGCATTGCATATTGAGGAATTGATTGCCACTCATGAACTTGAAATTGGGAAAGGTAAAAACCAAATTGGAGGTGTGCAACGTCCAGGGGATACACGATGGAGCTCTCATTTGAGATCACTTCACAGTGTACACAATATGTTTAAGCCCATCCTTCTTGTTCTAAAAGTGATCCTTAATGATAAAGGTAGCTTATCTTTCAGAGCTAGTGCTGATAGAGCATATGATGCGATGACATCATTTGAGTTTGTGTTTATCTTGCATTTTATGATTGAGTTACTTGAAGTGACAGATGATCTTTGTATGATTTTGCAATGCAATAATCAAGATATTCTCAATGCAATGGATGCAATTAATAACACAAAAGAACTCATTCAGAAGTATAGAGAAAGTGGATATGCTCAGTTGCTTGATGAAGTCAAGGTTTTTTGTCAAAAGTATGAGATAGATATCCCAAATATGAATGGCCCACGCTGTTCAGGTAGAGGTCGAGTTGATAGAGGTAGTTTTATTACTTTGGAGCATCATTATCATTTAGATATATATAGAGAAACAACATATCTTATACTTCAAGAGATGAAAACTCGATTTAATGATGATACCGTGGAATTGCTTAGGCTCAGCTCAGCTTTGGATCCGAGGGATGGATATAAATCTTTCAACATTGATAATATTTGTAAGCTAATGGTGAAGTTTTATCCTGAAGATTTTACTGGCCAAGAGAAGTTGCACATGAAGTATCAATTGCAACTTTTTGGAACTTGATATCCGAGGTAATGAGCTTTTCCAAAATGTATCTACACTTACAGAGTTGTGTCAATTGTTGTCGAATAGTGGTAAGTCAAAGAATTACTATCTTGTTGATAGACTAATTAGACTTGTTCTAACTCTTCCGGTCTCCACGGCAACAATGGAGCGTGCATTCTCATCTATGAAGCTAGTCAAGACAAGCTTGAGAAACAGAATGGAAGATGATTTTTTGGCTTCCATATTACTTATGTACATCGAAAAGGACATTGCTGAAAAAATTGATGTAGAATCAATGATTCATGAGTTTGATGGTTTGAAGACTCGACGAGTACCACTTAAATGATCTACAATTAGTAAGGTTAGTAAGAATTTTCTGTTTATTGATTTAGTTATTTTATATTTTTAACTTTAAGTAGCTTTTTACGATATGCGTTATAATATGCTCTCTTTTATTTTTGCAGAATTGATTAAAGTAGTATTTTTGCAGATTTGATTGCTCTTATTAGTTATTACTCTGTATAAGGTAATTTCTCTTGATATTTTGTTATGAATGTTTATGTAGAAAACCTATTAATTCTATTCGAAATTTTTATCAATGCATTGATATTATAGTTTGCACTTTTAATAACTTCGATATTTGAAAAGTTCGCCCCCTTGGGTAAAATTCCTGGCTCCGTCCCTGCATGGCTGCATGACGATTTTAACCATAGATAGGGATATTTTATAAATTAGAATCTTTCTTTTATTAGAGATCCTTATCTTTTTTTCCTATGTACAAAATTAACATAGAGTCAATCATTCGTTATTTCTTTCCGCCAGTTCACTAAATACATTTTGTCTTCTCATCGTTTGACAATGTTTCAAAGAATTCAACGAGTCATTGTATTTTAGCTGATTATAGTTTCTAAATTTTTGTCATGTTTGATAATATTTATTTATGAATATCATAAAGCTAGCTTGGAATTTTTCTCTAAATTTTATACTATTATTTCAGAGGCTTAACAACTGAAAAACAAGGAAATTATGAAGGATAGCGAATCTTACAGCATGGAGAAACCAACTCACTTCCACTTGTGAAAGAGTAGAACTTTGTTGTGTCAATCTGTATTTTTAGACTATGAATATTATGTATATCTATTATATATAATCTATTAATTTTTCTTCTTTTTTCTATCTTTTTCATTTTGATTTTTTTTATTCATGCATGTTTATCTTAGTGCAATGGCCGTCTTAGATTATGTTATTTGTTGTATATTCCTTTTTGAACTATTTAGCATGCTTAGTCTGTTATCTTTATCTTGAGCATACATCACTTTTCTTCTTTCTCTATTTTGGATGGGCAGAAGATGCGATGGGAACAACCGAATAAATTTTGAGGAATAAGACATTCTTAATTTATTTAGGAATTTATATTAGGAATGGGTTTTTGGCAGTTTTGGGTGGGGATTGACATATGTGAGTGAAGCAAGAGACGGAGCCACATACCGGGCTCGACTAGACGGTCGCCCGGGTAAATTTTATTTTTTTGAATAATATATAGTGTTAATTTTTATTTTTCTATTTTTTGCCCACCCAATTATTATATTTTAATTTCTTTATAATTGAGTTTCTTTCTTATTCTATGTGTTTTCTAATTTTTTACCTTCCATATGAAATTACCATACGATTTTCTGGCTCCGTCAAGCAATAATTATTTATTGATTTTTAATACTTACATAGAAAGGAAAGCATGAATGATAATTACAGGAGAAAGAGTCCCCTCAAATTTAATTTTGTCATATAAAATTTCAATGTATCTGCCTACAAATGCTGTGGACAGCCGACATTAGTTTCTTTTAGGTAAATAAAATAGATTAAAAACCATGAGTTGTGCAACCCAAACAATCACCAAGATTTATCAAATACAAATTAAATTGACATTAGTAATGAAAAATAATTGTACTTATGTTATTTTCTTTCCGAAAGATTCAGGTGGCCGGAATGTCTCTGTTTTTGTTATTGTTTTTCTTTTCTATATTAGGGCTGCAAACGAGTCGAGCTACTCGAGAGCTATTCGGAGTTCGGCTCGATAAAAGTTCGTTCGAGTTCGTTTAGTGAAGCTCGTCAATTAAACGAGCTGAGCTTGAGCACGAGAGTATTCGGCTCGTTAGCTCGTGAACGTGTTCGTTAACTGATTTAGTATGAAAATATAAAATTATTAGTATACTATGACTTGTATTATATACTATGATTAGTACTAATTACCTTATTAACTCTATTTGTTATAGAACATGATTAATATTATCTTATTAATGTGAATAAAATTATCTATTTTCAAAGAAATAATTAATATTTTAAATATAAATCCAAATTTAGAAGTCTATTATGGCTCGATTAGGGCTCGAATAAGCTCGTGAGACTCGAAATATTCGGTAAACAAAGTTCGATACTCGACTCGATAATAAACGAGCCAAACCTGAGCACGACGGTGTTCGGCTCGACTCGGCTCGATTGCAGCCCTATCTATATATTTTCTATAGTTTTTTTTTTTAATATTCTCCATTTACGAATAGTGCAGTATTTTTGTCATTTTTATTTATTCACGAAAAGTGTGGCGTTTTTATTTTAGTTCATGACTTTAGGTAATCTTTATAATTGATACTCTTGTCAAAATTTATTTCTTATATATATATATATATATATATATATATATATATATATATATATATATATATACTGTTTAATAAAGTCGAGAGAGGCTAAGGATTACGTAATACAATCGACTATTATATGATTTATATCGCATTTGTGGTGTATACATCATATGCATTAAATTATATCTTAGATTCAATATATTTAAAATTTTAGTAGTATAAAGGTTATGAATTTTTATTGAAGATAGACAAGAGAGGGCCATAAATAAGGGCATTAAGATAAGCACGATTATTTAGCGTTGTGATACAAACATACTACTATTGTAGTACATCATTAATTATTATTATTTTAAAATACTAATATTTTTTAATTCTGAACTAATATTTAATAAATTTGTAAGAAAGTAAATGACTTAATTCTAATACATACGACGACGAAGCGCATCGCAGTTGGTAAGACGTTTCTATTCTAATAAAGAGGTCGGATGTTCGAGTCATCTTGGGTGCGTGTGTGTGAGTGTGTTATGTTTGACTTAAAAAAAATCTACTACATACATATAATCCATTATTATTTCGAAAAATAATGTCTTCTCATTCGTACATTAATATTAATCCGATCGAAAACAACTAGGCGAGTTATGTTAGTTGATTTTCACTTCATCACCTTGCTTTTTTTTAATATATTAATTACTCTACATTATTATTTGGAAAAATAATGTCTTCTCATTCGTACATTAATATTAATCCGATCGAAAACAACTAGGCGAGTTATGTTAGTTGATTTTCACTTCATCACCTTGCTTTTTTTAATATATTAATTACTCTACGAGAGTAGATTATAGATTATAGGGCACCTAAATGAGCCATTAATACACACCCAAATGTTTATCCAAATTAGACAATCGACGTTCAATGGTCTGTTTCTTAGCATACAATGCTAGCTTTAATGAATTTGTAGAGAGAAAGAAAAATACTTGCTCTTAATTGAACAACTTGAGTAGATAATTAATTCGATTTTTTTAGTACGAAATCCGATGAAGTCATTTGAATTTTCCTTTCTCTTATTGGAACTTGGAAGGAATACAAAATCGTTCAACCTAAAAATTGACACGTCAAATTCCGGACCGAATCCTCTATTGCATATTGGCGTGGCATCGTCTATTATATTTGTAGATAGATGACACGTGACATAATCAATGATTGATGATTTAAGATTTATATAAGGAAAACATATACCTTAATCTTTGAAAATCTAAATATCTAGAATTTGTCATGTGTCATCCGTCTACGAATACAATAGAGGATGTCACGCCAATAAGTAATAGAGGATCCATGGCGTCAAACTCTCATGAATATGACGTTTTTTGGTTGCAGTTTTTAAGTAAATTTGGTGTAGACGTATAATAATTAAGATACACCCCATCTAGAAAATAAATAAATATTAAATATAGAAACATGTAATCATACTTCGAATTACATCGTTATGTAACCCAATATATATATATATATATATATATACATGATCGATCTTATTTTTGCAAAGTAATTAATGCACGAAAACCGAGATTAAACTTACACGAAAAGAGACACGAAGGATTTACGTGGTTCGATCTAACGGAATAGATCTACGTCCACGGAGCGAAAGAGTGTATGGATTTTATTATGAATATGCGTATAGCTTGTACAAAGATTGTTCTCCTCCTTTAATCTATTCTAAACCCCTATTTATCGTATTTACATATGGAATTCGACTAGGATTACAAGTCTTTTCCTATTAGAACTCTTTGGCTTGATCTCCTCCTTTATTGGATAAACACCGAGCTTCTATATCTCTTGGAGCTTGAATTGTAGTCGATGTAGGAGTTGTCTTGGTGTAGAAGTCTCTTCGAAGTGGGACATGCTGACTGGGCCGAACTGTATAGGGCTCTAGTTGGGCCGAGCTGCGTTGACTGAGCTTAACTGTCGGGCCCAATTATATTGGACTTGATGCTTGGGCCTAGTAGCTAAGCCATATCCTATCAATATATATTATTGATATGATTATAAAGGGCTTATAGCTACACGAATTAATTACAAATCAAATACTACAAAATAGAAGCAATAATTTATCAAAATCTTATATTCTGAGATGAGTGTTTTCGTCGATGGATAAGGCTAAATGTTTAGACTGTGGTATTGAGGTAGAATTTGCAAAATCACTTTTTCCTTTTTTTAATAAGATTTTATTTGTTTGATAAAAACAAAAAAATGGATAAAACTTCGTTGAACATTTGTAGTGGGACGGAGAAAATATATTAACGGTCTACCGCACCTACTTCCATCCTTTGTCGAATATTAATTCGATTTTCGAACTCATCCACTTATTGAGTACGTAAAACTATCCATTCATTTCCCTAAAAAAAAAAAACTATCCATTCATAATTGCATCTAATTACCTACAATTGTTTATTTTCAAACGGAGGTACTGCACATTGATTGGTTTGTTATTCTATTCACTGAAGTCGATATGAAGTTTGACGTTAGTTAATTAGATTGTTCGAGTATGTTTCATTTGACTTATAATATAGCCCAATTATTAAGTTGTTTTAGCGCTTCCTTTCTAATCTTTAGGTCAAAAGTTTTGAGTCGTCACAAATAAATGGGTATAAAATTTTCGATTATATAGTTAAATATTCTTTTCTGAAATACTTCCTCCGTCCTCCATTTATTGATCCAAAATTTTCGGCACGTATTTCCACCGAAATCTAGTATGAGTTTTAAAATATAATTTTGAAGTATTTTTTCTTTTACGGGATACTACAAGTATCGTACTATCCCTTAAAAGAAAAAATATTTAAAAAATATATTTTAAACCCCGTACTAGGTTTTGGTGGAAAGGTGTGCCGAATAGTAATAGTGTCAACAAAATGGAGGACGGAGGGAGTAGTTTTCTTTTAACTTTAAATGTGAAGTATATGCGCGTGATCGGCTAAAAGTTAAATGTAGTTTTTCAGATGAGCTTGTATCATGATGATTAATTAAGTACAAAATCTGAAGATGCATAGATGAGACACATAGTTTAGTTTATAGTGGTTCGATTAATTGACCTACTATATTCAGTCTATTTTTTCATTCAGATCTATGGAACTAAGGGACTATGAGTCTATGACTTGGTTTCTCACAACCTCCACTCCGATAATCGAGAAATGCAAAATCTCACAACTATCAATAAATCATAACTCAAATTCAAAATAACACACAACTAGACTTGGATTAATATTTACGCCCTCCCTCTTTTTTCAAAACTCAGTTATCAAAGAATTGTGTGATTTTATTTTCTTTACCTTAATTATTGTATAGAAAATTAAAAAAGTAAACCTTTTTACATGGTTTTTTTTTTCGGAAAAGAAATAATTTTATTAATCCTGACCGGCACAAGTCGTGCCGCCCGTAACCCAACTCGCATAGCTAGTCCTAATATTTGCATCACCGTGAACTACATACCAGTTCCATAATCTATACTTAATCTCTTTCTCGATCCTCCTGAAATCCCATTTTTTGAAGGGCACATATGATAGTTTGATCTAATTTTTGCCTAAATAATTATGATGGAACACAAATTTTGGGATATGTTTTTTTTTTTTTTTTAATTGGGGACATATTTAGGGAGTGAGGGAGTATAATACAATCTTAATAGTTTGAAAATTTAAATTAATTTAGAATATATCAATATAGTTTATTAATTTAAAGAGTTTTAATCTGAATAGGCCTTAGATAAATTCTTAGATTTTTCATTTTGATCTCCTCCTCGTAACATAATTAATATTTACATAAAATATATCATTATTTTCATTTATAAAATGTTCCCTCTAATAATCATCTCCCCATTTTGAAAATATACTTTTATTGTAAAAGTACAAGTTTAACTATGAATTATTCCCTCTGTCTTATTTCAATTGTCTCATTTTATTATTTTATAGTTCACATATATTAAAAATATGAGACGATTGATATGAGACGGAAGAAGTACAAAAGAAGAGTTGAAACAAAAAAGTACTTTAAAAGAAAACAGCGGAAAGTTAAAACAAAATGAGCCCATACAACTAATTAATCATACATACTTTGCATCTATTAAATGTTCTCCTCTCTAATTTTCCTGCATGAAAGTTGAACAATACGACATGCTACGTCGTTTCATCGCTCTAGAGATGGTGCAGCCAGGTACTTCGGGCGGTCATCTCCAGCCATGACCACCACCACCACTAACGGCAGCTTTCCATCGAGCTCGGCTCCCTCGGAGATCGAGCCCTCGATCTCCGAGGAAGAGCCATTCCGGCCGGTGCAGAAAAGTATCACCAAAGACAAAACAATGAGAACCAAGACGAGGGCTAATCCACCAAAGATGAGGGGAATTGGAGATTTCCATATAAATTTTGATCTCATCATATATATATCTCAATTGTATGTGTTTACACTATTTTTTCTTGAATTAGCGATACATTAGGATTAAATAGTGAAATAAAAGTGGGCTCTAAGGGAAGATTCCTTAAAGATTCTTTAGAGAAGTACTTGAAATTATGAAGAAGTGTGCTAGTGCTTTTGCAAAGTGTTTTTTCAAGTCAATAATTGATGCAATTTTGGAAAGAGGTGGCTTTTGGATTTTCATAGGGTTTTCTGGCATTTAATATTTGATGGTTCAAGTTAAATTCGTAGAGGAGCTCAAGGGTCAAGAGATTAAAATTATTTTTTACTTTTTTGGGTATAAAGTAGGATATGATGCATGAGAAATGTCTATTGATGCATGTTTAGCTTTCCATTTTATTCTTATTGACTCTTTATATCTTTAATAAACTGTAGTGATCAACTGCAGACTAACATTCATTCTGTCCGTGTAAAATCCATTGATGAAAATATTACACAAGCTTGAGAAAAAAATTAATACAAAATTACATCTTGAGTCCATGTGTTAATTCTTTTACACTTCAAGAAAACTGTTAATCGCCGACGAACAAAAATGCGGGGCCATCCCCGACGGATCTGCTGCAGATTCGAGATCCGGTGGTGTCCATCACGTATCCGCATCCGAAATTGTTGCATTTGTAACGTATTTGCTACCAAAATTCCCGTCGGCAATCCGCAGACAAATTGCCGACGAAAATTTATGTTGGCAATGTCATTTGCTGATGCGGCTTTCTTCGATGTACCCGATCCGTCGCAATATGCAACAGATGCAAATCGCTGACGGATTTTTATGGTGCAAAAGACCTGCGTACCAACCAGCTTCTAATTTACATAAGCACTACTTAAGACACAAGTTCAAACCTTAATCCTCAAACAATTTTCCTTCAGTTGCAATACAAAGCTCTCACCACTATCAAACTGCGCCTTCACCGAGGCCAAAAAAAAAAAACAATATACATCAAATAGTATATAAAATCTGCTAAAAATCCCGACTATCTACAGAAGTGAAGTAACTGCGTATACATATCTATCTCATGGCCCTTTATTTTTGTTAGTACTGATGTTGTGACAACACTAGAGACAACACCAAACACAACAATAACAATAACAAAGAAGACAGATATATGAACGATGTAGGAACGAAGAACAGTACAGTAAATCTAAGAACACAAGATTTACGTGGTTCGGCAATATGCCTACGTCCACGGGAGAAACGGCTAAGACGATTCACTAACATAACGGTAACAATTACAAGATTGGGCAAGAACTAACTCTCTCTACTCACAAGAAACGAGTTGCTCTCTCTCTCCCTCTCTCTTGGTTTTCAGCACTCATCCGTTGCTCAAGAAAACCAATTACAACTATCACATATTTATAACTCTCACCAAAACCCTAATCCTACTAGGAATCTCTTTCCTTATAGATTAACATGGTAAGAAGATAAACATGGAAACAAATCAATCAACAAAATCTTCATCCTAATCTCCATATTATGGGTCGTTGATCGATGCTGCCCCAGCATCTGGTTCAACAACCTCCTCAGCCAAAACATTCATGAAGTCACACACCTCATAATTTTCATAAGAAGATCGAGGTGCTGCTGCTGCAGCGTCCGCGAGCTTCGTATACTTACGGTGACGCCTCTCTCGAGCATAGAGTACCCAGAATATGAGAGAGAGCATTACTGCAGCAGAGACCATCACCAAACCAATGTACACCCACCTGCTGTATAGCCTCAGATCTGGGCAGTGTTCCTTCTCGATTGTAGAAAACGTGTCCCGTACAAATGTGCAGTCGACTAAGTTAGTGAGGAACGGGCCGTAATGGTAGAGGCCGTAGCTCACATTCACTGCTCCACTCATTTGTTCATACATGCTGGGCGTTAGGCGCCCTACTGTCGTGCATGTGTTGTTCGAAACATGGCATTCATAATTCTTCCATACCTGCATTAAACATAGCAATTCATTTCAAGGATTAGCTAGTAATCGTGTAAATAATATTTGTTTCCATGAGTTAGTGTTCTGCATTCAATCTTCGATTCATGGTACTTTTCTTCGTATCATGTATCAAAATGTCGGGACTATTTCGAAATTGAGTTCAAAGGTCATGTCACGACTCAAATATTTGAATGTCTCTCAACGAGGAAAAAAGGTGTTTACCTGTGTTGCATTTGTGAAGTCGACTTCACCAGTAATGCATGACTTTCGGTCAGTCTTGTCGGGATTATACGGATTGCACAGGAGAGGAACCAACGGACCAGATTGATTGTAGGACAAAGGTCCAGCAATCGGAGGTAGGTTGACATTGGATACATTAGCGATGATCCCATTCACGAGCTGAACCATTTGGAACGTGACTTCTTTGCTTTGGTTGCGTGCCTCTTCGGCAGTAGCTCTATCGACACATGGGATGATTTTGTCTAAGGCAGTATGAGCCGTTGGGTTAACGACCCAATCGTTCATGGCCACACACGTATCTCCCATCACACTAAAACATAAACAAATATACGCCTAATTAGCATAATCTCTATTGGAAGGAAAGAAAGAAAGAAACCTTGTTATGATTAAATTCTTTACGCGTAGAAGATGGGATTATGGAAAAAAGACGGCACTTACTTGTGGAGAACAAGGAATATACCACACAAGATGAAAGTGATTGCAACGAGAATCCAAGCAACGATGACCAATCTACAACAAATAGTATAAGATTGTACTACAAGTGAACATGTAACAGAGAAAAGTACTACTTGAGAAGACGTGTAACAAAAAGACAGGTTAGGTAATACGTAAGCGTTATATGATTATACTCTTAGATTCACTCACATGTAGACGAGAAACTGCAGGCCACAAACAGATAGCACTGCACCAAATCACACGAGTCAGCTAAGCATCAACGTTAAGTAGTTTGAAAACAATCACCATTCCGATAATGATAAGTAATAACTGAAAAATCAGTAACTTACAGAAACCGAGGAAAGCAAGGGCAAGCATTACAGCAGCTACTATAATGAGAATCAATCCCCTACACGTAAAAAACAGAATACGGGGTAAAACATACATCACCGAGGAGAGAAATACCAACAAAATCAGTTAGGCTCAAAGTACTCGCACAGTATCCAAAGCGTGGTATATATTTTCTTTATTATCCTTCGTTGCACTTTCAAGAGTGTTTGCAGAAGAGGTAACCAATGCGTTGACATTGTCAATGTTGTTTTGCACATCTTTAGGAAGAAAAATTTGATCAACTCCAACCGTCTTAGCAGCAGTCAGATAATTCGAAAAACTTGTGAGATTGTTGACAGTGGAATCTGCTTGACCCAGAACATATTCTAACGTATCTTTCGTACTATCATGGAACTTCCCTTGTCCAGTGTATAGAACAATAGAACCAATTCTGGTGCATGAAAAGCAATAGGAATGAGATTAAACGCGAAGATTCCAAGCCTAAAATGGCTTAAGAAGTTCGAAAAGGAAGAGTCTTACACTGCAGCGATTGTAAATAATGCGAGGAGAATAAGTGAGAGGGCATATGCAACACGTGAATAGCCATAACGCCTGCGCCTACAGCAGCAGACGTACATACAAGAAAGCAGCAGGAAAATTCCGAACAGCACGAACCAGAAAGCAGCAATGAGGAAAAAAGAAGAGCCAGTGTAAAGCACCGACTGCATCACAAGAGAGAAAAACAAAATACTCTGAATTAAGGGAATGTTCTTATTCATTACTGCCTTTCGACAGCTAAAGATCACCTAGCAGAAGCTAGCAAGACGCAACGAAAAACAACGAAACACTATAGTTCACCAAGATTGAACATTTGGGCATTTCAAGAATCTAAGAAACTAAATAAACAAAAGTTAAGTCACCCTAGCATGTTCTGCACAACTCAACTCTCTCTGAAGAAATTTTATTCATTACAACTTATTAAATCCCTCATGAAGCATCAGTAAACATTAATTTTTCTTAAACATGATTTCCCAATTTTTATACCAATAGTCAAGAAAGGGAATTTGAAAATCAAAAGAAGGACCACAATATCCCAGCTCCAGATGTTGAGAAAATTTGAAATCAAAAGAGGTCCCATTCCACATAAGTTTATTTCAAATTACAAAAACCTATGAAGTAGTCATACACAAAAAAAAAAAAAAAATTATATACAGAGGACTCTAAAAACAAAAACAAAAAATTAAGGAAGAAAAAACATTTAAGAATAGAACCTCTGCACATAGTCTACCAATTACAGAACCAGAACCAGATAGAAAAAAAAAAACCCAAAATTCGAAAAAACAAGAACAATGAAGCTATAAAATCTCAGACCAAGATAAATTCCGGCAACATAAAACACCTGGATAACAGAGAGAGAGAGAAAGAGAAGGAATTCATACAGCAAAGTAATGTTCATTGCTAATATTCCATCCTCCCGTGTAGTACTGGAGGTCATCGAGTGGATCTTTTCGGCGCGTTCTCTCCTCAGCCAACACCAAATCCGTCGCATTCTCCAAAACAGAACGCCGCGCTCCCCGCAAAACGACGCCGTCTACAGCCGCATCCGCCGCCGCTACTGTAGGGCAATAAGCAAAAGGGTTAGCTTTCAGATTATAATGCAAAATTCTGGATAAAAAAAGGAAAAGAAAAGAAGCCCAGTTGATAAAACGATGGGCACATACCGGGCGATGAGAGGAAGGAAAGAAACACCAGAATAAACGTTGTTAGAGCGAGAAAAGAAGAGGCTTTGCTCTTCATACTCAACATCTTGATTAGGGGGAAATGCGTGTTTTTGAAACAGTGGGGAGGCAGCCAAGTATTAATGGATAAGTGTGGATATTCTGAACGTTGGAAGCTCTGTAATCTGTGGTTGGTGGGAAATGGGCATGTGCAAATTCAATATATTCAAAGCACCATTCATTGAATTTAAAAAAAAACAAAAAAAAAAAACAAACAAACAACACAAAAGAAATAAACGTCTTGTAATAATTTGTAAATTCTTACATTCTTATATTTGATCGGTAAGAATTTGTCAATTTATTATGTCTAAGTTGGTTAGAATTTGGTAATGCCGATGCTTAAGCCGTACAAAAGCGAGCGCCGCACAATATATCGAAAATCCCTCAAAGTTGATATAGCTCAAGAACTGTTTGCCTTTACGTTCGACCCCACTGAAAGCAAGAAGAGGAGACCGAAGGAAGAAGAAGAAGAAGAAGAAGAAGACAGCCACGTGGAAAATCTAACTTCATTATAGTCATGACTGCTATGTTTGACTGGAGATATTATACGAAAATGATAAAATCTTACTGCGATAATAATGAGAATTGATCATAATTATGTTAAGAAAAACATTGTAGCTTCAGACTGTAGTTTAAAAGTATCTAAATTTAGATATGAATTCTTGCATGTATTTTACCCGTTTGAATTCGTACTATCATCATGTTTAGAATTAATAATTTCTTATGGCTTGTGATTGCCCGTGGTTAGAAATGATAAATTCTTACTGCTATAATAATGAGAATTTATCAATTCTTTGGTTGTATGGTAAATATTTGTTAGAATTCTTAAATTCTTACATGTTGTTTACCCGTTTGTATAGTTAGAAAATATTAAATTCTTATTATCATGATGGTTAGAATTGAACAAATTATTATTAACCCCACTATTCAGCAAACAACTCATCAGATATGGGCATGCGTAAATTCAATATTCAACAATACAAATTTTCCTTTACAATACCAATGAAACCAATAAAAAAAATATATGTACAAGTATAGCTCTATTATAATTACAAACCAAATCATTCAGACTACAAAAACAAACAAAATTGCAAAGGGGGGAAATAAATAGATAATAGTTCCAATGCATTTGACAAGAAAAATAATAGACCAAAAAATCAATCGAAAATTATAGGCCACTACAAGAGAACAAACACTACATAAATTGCAGAATAAGAGAAGAGGGAAAATGGAAGAAAGTCAACCTTGCACCCAAATCCCAAAATAAAATGGAAGCATCATCAATTCTTCTTATCCGTCTTCTTTCTCCTCCTTAACCAACACGATTTTTTTCACCAAATTTTTCTCCCAAATATCCCCCAGCATGACCAGCCTTGTTTCCAAACCCGACTTCAGGGAATAACGCTCTATTCATTGAAGATTTCTTCATTTATCCTCCAAATTAACCAAACCCGCATCAAGCTCACACACACAAACACCATAAAAGCATGATTGGGAGATCCGATAGCGAATACATGAAGCAGTAGCGGTGAGCCTCCAGAAACCGCGGCGGCCACGGAGCTACAGATCCACCACAGAATCGTGGTTCTCGAATACGTCGAGTGAGAGAAAAAGAGAGAGAGGAGAGAGGAGAACATCCAATTCAAATGGAGAATCGGAGAGCCGATTGAGCGAGAGAGAGAGATAGCAAACTTTGAATTTGAAATCTAATTTAAAGGGGTGGAGATGAAGAGGTTTAAAGCTAAATACAGTTGAGGGTATTTTAGTCCCATCTGGAAAAATTTAGGTATATTTTGGTATTTCTTAAGTTGTAGGCAAACCTTTAAAAAACTTAAGCTAAATAGGTATTTGACTATATTTCCTCTTTTATTTACCCATACTTTAACCTTTTATTTACAAAAATACCATAACTTTTCTCCACTAACATCACTGTAAAAATTGTAAAAAAGAAAAACTATATGCGGCTTTTTTTAAAACTAAATGTAAATCTGTGGGATTGGGGGCCTTTGTAATTAAAAGTTATAATCAATATTTAAATATTTTGTAGGATATTATTTTTAATTACATTTAAATTTGAATAATTTTTTTTTCTCCCCAATAATTAAATATTTTTTTCTCTTAAATAAAAAAATAACAACTTCTTTAATATAGTCACGATCATCAAATAAATTAAAGGGTTAATTTGTTAAAAAATACATAAATTATAACACTCTTTGAATATTTTCATAAAATCTATTTTTTTTTGGCATAAATACATAATTTATTACATATTCATATTAATTATGACCGGCCACATTATGTCCGAATAACATCACCCATCACCGTATATACATAATCTATTAAATTAACCAATAATCACTCCACACATCTATAAAACTAATGAACAATTTATCAGATGTTACATAAAAGCTGACGTATTATACATGTATTGTATATATAAGAATGAGTGGTTAAATTATTGTTTTCCTTTTTCTTGATTTAAGAATATCAATAATTCAGTAATGAGGTATATAATGTTTTGTTCATGACAAACTTAAAATAGAGAGTTCATTAAAGATTAATTTAACTTGGTCAAAGGATCGAGTAGTGATATGTTTACAAACATTTACCATTTGTAAAATTTACTATTAAGGTAATTATATATGATATACGTAATGGTATATTAATATTTAATTGATTTTGTATGCAATATTACACTATTGCCCTTAAATTAAATATATCATAGGGATATAATAGGCAACACGCATTTTGTAAAATAAGGCTCTTTTATATATTGTTATTATTATAGATAATCAATTATTTTTCCGATAATATGACTATTCTCTCATTAACAAATGCTAACAAATATTATCAACAATTAATGCAAAAAGTCTTTAAGATATCGAAATCATGAACATTAATACTAAAGTTAAAAAAATTAAAATTGACTTGTTGTTAATTGTTTGAATTACTTTTCAAATATAAATCGAATGATAAACATATACTACCTTATAAAATACGAATATTATTAGATATGGCATGCAATTTCCAAAAATCATAAACAAATAAAATAAAATTGAATATAATAATTTACAGAAAGCTAATCATATTGGGATAATTTATGTTGCATTATAAATTATCCCAATATGATTAGCTTTCTGTAAATTATTATATTCAATTATATATATATATATATTATGTTGCATTATAAATTATTTTATTTTATATATATATATATATTGTATTACTATTTTTTAGTAAATTTAATGCATTTAACATCTATTGACATATACCATCTTGTGATAGGGATCAAGGTCAAGTTGTTACAGAACATGAGGTGCAGGATTTCACAAGGTGTTTTCAGGATAATGACCTTCTTGAAGTGAGAGCTGTGGGATGTTTATACACTTGGTGTAATAATCAAGAAGGAGGAAATCATATACAGTCTAATATTGATAGATGTTTAGCAAATATTGCTTGGGCTTAGGAATATAGTCCGGTGGTGGTGGAAAGATTAGAAAAAGGGATCTCAGATCATACACCTCAGTTACTTGATTTCCAGCATATCAGTAGTCAGAGGATGTGTCCTTTTAGGTTCTTTGATGTTTGGGCACAACACCAGGATTTTGAAAGAATTATAAGGGAAGAATGGAGAAGTGCAGGCCATCAGAACAAACTATTGAAAAATTGGTTTAAGTGCAAGAGAATGAAAGCTCAGTTCAAGAACTTGAATACTACCTGTTTCAAAAATAATACTGAGAGAGTTGAGGAATATAGGGTGAAGTTACGAGATGTTCAGAGAAGGTTATTGAGTGACATACATACTGCTGATCTGATTGCTCAAGAACAAATGTTATTAAAGGAACTGGAGAAGTGGAGTTTGATAGAAGAGAGCATTTGGAAGCAAAAGTCTAGAATTGAATGACTGCAAATTGGTGATTCCAACACCAAATTCTTCCATTCTTATGTTAAAGCCAGAAATAATGCTAATACAGTAAGAGGGCTTTGCAGAGGAGATGGAACAAGGTGCACTACACAGGAACAAATCAAACTTGAAGTGAGAAACTTCTACCAGAATTTGATGGGAAGGGCTGCAAGGGAACTACTAATGGTGGATCAGGCTGTCTTAAGGTTAGGACCTATTTTGCAGGCTGAGAATAGAGTTAAACTGTGTGCACCTTATACAGATCATGAAGTGAAATTGGCTTTGTTCACTATGAAATCAAGTAAAGCACCAGGGATTGATGGATATAACGCTTTTTTCTTCAAAAAAGCAAGGCATATTATTGGAAAGGACATTATTGAGTCAGTGCAGCAATTCTTTGAAATAGGTTTTCTACCAAGAGAAGTGAATATGGCCATGATCACACTGATTCCTAAGTGTGAAAATGCAATAGAAGTGAAGGACTACAGACCTATAGCCTGCTGCACCATCTTATATAAGATAATTGCTAAGGTTTTGGCGAATAGGTTGGTGGGAGTGTTGGACCCTCTTATTAGCCATTCACAGTCAGCATTTGTGAAAGGAAGACTTATCTTCGACAACATCATTATGAGCCATGAGCTGGTAAAGGGGTATCAACGAAAGGCAGTTTCTCCAAGATGCATGATCAAAATAGACATACAAAAAGCTTATGATTCCATTGAGTGGCCATTTCTAAAATATGTTATGCTGGGATTGGGATTTCCATATCAGTTTGTTTAGTAGATCATGGAATGTGTTATAGGAGTTGCTTACACTATAAGTATTAATGGAGAACTAACTGAACCATTTACAGCTAGAAAGGGTTTGAGACAAGGCGATCCAATCTCTCCCTATCTATTTGTTATTTGTATGGAGTATCTCAACAAGTGTTTTATGGAATTGAGAGGAGATAGGTTGTTTCACTTTCACCCTAAATGTAAAAGGATTAACCTAATCCACTTGTGCTTTGCTGATGATTTGCTTATGTTCAGCAATGGAGATAGCAGATCTGTTCAGCAGCTGATGAAGGCTTTTATGAAGTTCTCTAATGCATCGGGTTTGACTATGAACCAGCTAAAAAGCTGTATATATTTTGGGGGTGTAAGAGAGGAGGTGGTGACTGATATTCTACAGATAACTGGAATGAGTCAAGGGCAATTACCTTTCAAATATTTAGGGGTGCCTTTATCCTCTAAAAAATTGACTGTAATGCAGTGTATACCTTTGGTGAAGAAGATTGTTGGGAGAATCGATTGTTGGTCTTCAAAGTTGTTATCTTATGCAGGCCGTGTGCATCTGATTCGATCAGTCATATTTGGTATTCAAGCCTACTGGAGCCAAATTTTTATACTTCCACATAAGGTGATCAAACTTATCCAAACTGCATGTCGCACTTTTCTGTGGACAGGAAAATCTGCAATATCTCGAAGAGCTCTAGTAGCATGGGACAAAGTGAGCCTTCCTCAAGCAGCTGGGGGTCTAGGAATTGTGAATCTACGAGTATGGAATGCAGCAGCCATTGGTAAAATGTACTGGAACGTACACAAGAAGAAAGATTCTAGTTGGATAAAGTGGGTTCATGAATTCTATATCAAGGGTAGAGATGTGAGAACAATGCCCATCCTAGGTCAATGCTCATGGATGATTAAGAAGATCTTGGAAGCAAGGAGATATATTAATCATGATGAGATCACATGTAACTCAAAATTCTCCATTCGAAGAGCCTATTTAGCAATGTTGGGAAAGTTGCCTAGTGTAGGTTGGAGAAAACTGATGAGTCATAATGCAACACCACCCAAAACAATCTTTATCAGCTGGCTTCTCATGCACAATGGTCTTGCTACATGTGCATACCTACAGAAAATTGGGTTACATGTGGATAGTATATGTTGCTTCTGTGGACAAGATACAGAAAGCACGGAGCACATGTTCTTTGCGTGTGATTTTACAGGAGAGGTTTGGGAACGATTGACAACGGGTTGTGGAATAAGTAGATATCGACAAGGTTGGAGTGCTGAGAGAGTTCCTACTTACACAATGCAGGTCGAAGAGTGGTATACAAAGTATGTATAGATGTGCCTTTACTGTTGCTGTTTACCTGCTATGGAGAGAAAGAAATGCCCGGCGTATGGCAGGTAAAAGAATGGAGATTGAGGAGGTGGTGTACCAAGGGAAGGTGATGCTCGCAATTTGTGGGCAAAAAGATAGGAGATTACGGCGGTTCTTATATGTCTAGAGTGCATGACGGTAGTTTATTTGAATTTGTACTGTAGCATGCCCTGAGTTTAGGTAGGAGAAAGTGCTTTTGTTCCTTAAATTCTTATTGGTGAATAAAATCAACTATTTACAAAAAAAAAACATCTATTGACATATGACAAGTATTGAATAAATAATAAAATGTATTTATAATAATAATTTAATATCAATTTTAATTTAAATATTTATCATAATTAAATAATAAAATTTATATACTTCTTGGACTAAATTAAATTATATTCAACCTTCTTGACAAAGCATTAATTATATTAATCATCAAAATATATATTGTAGTAAAATAAACTAATATTATTAATATGAATTTACATTCATTAAGAATTAGACTTGTCTTCGTGTTTCTAAATACACACAAAGTCTTATAAAATACAAACTCTTATTGGAATGGCACATACACGAAAAATTCCATATAAATATTAGTATTAAATGTTGATTTAATATTTTATTCTAATATTCTTTAGTTATACAAGTGCATATGGAATTTACTTATGCAATAAAATGTAAAAATTAGTAAATTACTTTATTGTCCTTAGTTTGAAATATATTATAAGATTATTATAGGCGATGTACATTTTGCCACAAGACTCTTTTTTATATAGGTATAGATAGATAGATTAGGTGTTTTTTTTTTGTTTTTTTTTTTTTGAATTTGTTTTAGTGCGTATTTTATATGGAAATCGTAATCATCATTTTTACCTCTATATATTTTTGTTTCGATACTTGACATGAATTTTAAAATAATTAAAGATACGCATTTTAGGAAAAGTGCTCGTTGAATCCTTAACAATTACAAAATTATTTATTGAGTTTTATACAAATTTGAAATTATAATGATGCTTATTTTTGTTTAATATGAGATTAATTGTCTTTAATTAAAAAATATGTCATATTTTTTGTTATAAATAATCTAATAATCACGAAAATTCATTAATGATATACTCTCTCCGGCTCAAGACTCGTGACACCTTTCTTTTCCTTCTTTTCGGTACGCATTTCCACGCTTCCTTTCGGGACCCGTAAACAAAAAAATACTTCAAAAAATTATTTTAAAACCCACTATCGAGAAGCGTGGAAATACGTGCCGAAAAGAAGAAAAAGAAAGGTGTCACGAGTCTTGAGCCGGAGGGAGTATATCCATTCAATATTATTATAATTATTATTATTATTGAAATTTCCTAGCCCGACCAGCTAGTCCGAAAAGCAAAGGATTAAGATTGAGGTCAAAAAATTTCAGTATGAAAAACATTAAGCCTGATTAATTCGGACTGAAAATAGCTCAAGCCGATAAAACTTGAAAAACCAAATGAGTTATCGATTGACATCCCTAGTCATACTACTAGTTCCCTAAGGCCTTGATTAGTTCATACCGCCTCAACTCCAAAGTTAATACTAGTTCCCTAAGGCCTTAAAAAAATTCTACTAAGTCTATTCATACAAAACAAAATATAACTATGAGAAAACTTATTAAATTATACTTTGTAAGAGATTATAATATATGTTACTTGTATTACTATTTCTTTTTCTAATTGAACTCTAATGATTGAATGTAATGCTGCTCAATTTTAAATGATTTAGTTTTTAATAAATAATATAAACTCAATATATACTTATTATCTAAGGTATATTGATACTATTTATGAATGTTATACAGCATCAATTGCAATTATACATAGTGAAATGAGTATCTATAAAAATATATAGGGTTTGATTCTGGTGAAAACTATTAATAGTGTAGAAACTAAAAACTTTTTTAGTCCATAGATCTAAGTGTATTTTGTGGCCAAGATCATGACATGTGGAGTTGAATTTCATTTTTATCGCTGATTTTCATGCATATTTAATGCACTTAAGGGTAAGGATTTCCATTTTTTTTAGTAAGAAATTACATTCCTAAATGTGTCAATGGTTAAATATACCCAAAAAGGATAAATATATAAGTTTTATACCCAAGCAAATAAAACTATAAGTTTTATACCCAAAAATCATTGAAAAGACAAAAATAACCTCCACTTTATCTCACTCAAAACAAAACAACAAAGAATGTGGGCCCCACATTTCAATTTATTCAAAGAAATAAAAAACAAACCCTACCCCACCCCATTCTCTCTCTCTCGGCCGTCACTCTCCATCCTCACGATTTCTCTCCCTCTCTCTCCCAAAGAAACCGTGAGCCTAACCCCCAATTTTGAACCGTGATTTTTTTTAATTGCCGGCGCCGGAGAGGAGAAACCATGGCCGACAATTCGAACAATGACCACGATTCTGGTGCCGAATCCGAAGGAGTTCCACAACGTCGCCCAATTCTGACGAGGGCCGAACGTGCTGGCGCAGTTTCTAATGTCAAACAAACTCTTGCTGGCGCAGTTACTAATGTCAAACCACGCTTTATTTTTTTTGTTTATAATATTCACCCTATTTCTAAGAGGTGAATTGGAAAGTAATATCTCCATCCCGTTATATTAGAGCTTATTTCTGTTTGGTCCGTCCCATTATATTAGAGTTCTTTCCTAAAATAACAAAAAATACTTGGTTACAATTAACTCTCTCAGCTTAGAATTAATTATAACCACATATCCTCTCAATTTTTAGTTTCTGTGCAAGTCAAATTAGCTCTAACATGATGGGATGGAGGTAGTATACCTTATTATGAACTGAAAATTCCAAACTTTAGGAAAGATTTTTGTGTACATACCAATTTTTTTTTAATAAATACTATTCTGTATTAGACTATTATACTAAGAGGAGTCAATATAGCCCGAAATCAATGGGCCAGCATGAATAACCAGAAAAAAAAAATCCTAAACGGGACGCCAAGAAAAGCCTAAGCCCAATAGCTAAAAGTTTTCTCATTATGGCTTTTTTTTTTTCTTTTTTTTTTGAATTTATTTTGAATGTCTTTTAGTGCGTATTTTATATGAAAATCGTAATCATCATTTTTATCTCTATATATTTTTGTTTCGATACTTGACACGAATTTTAAAATAATTAAAGATACGCATTTTAGGAAAAGTGCTCGTTGAATCCTTAACATTTACAAAATTATTTATTGAGTTTTATACAAATTTGAAATTATAATGATGCTTATTTTTGTTTAATACGAGATTAATTGTTTTTAATTAAAAAATATGACATATTTTTTGTTATAAATAATCTAATAATCACGAAAATTCATTAATGTTATTTATCCATTCAATATTGTTATTATTATTATTATTATTATTATTATTATTATTATTATTGAAACTTCCTAGCCCGACCAGCTAGTCCGAAAAGCAAAGATTAAGATTGAGGTAAAAAAATTTCAGTATGAAAAATATTAAGCCTGATTATTTCGGACTGAAAATAGCTCAAGCCGATAAAACTCGGAAAACCAAATGAGTTATCGATTGACATCCCTAGTCATACTACTAGTTCCCTAAGGCCTTGATTAGTTCATACCGCCTCAACTCCAAAGTTATGCCGCCAATTGTTTGAAGTATTATTGGATTTTCTAAAAAAAAATAAAAAAAATAGAATGCTATTTCAATGCAAAATAATACGAATGGAGGATTTCTGATATTATTATTTTTGGATGCTTTCTACAAAAAATAGCAGTACTTGTTTTTGGATTATGAAATTAGTCTTAGGTGTGAAATTTAATTAATCGTTTGATCTTCTCCACACTTAACCTTTGGGCTGACGTAAATTGTTTTTTAAAACTCATTTGGACCACGGCAAGAACAGATGGATTTAGTAGTCTAAACTAAATTGATTATTTCCAGTTTCCAAATATATACCTATTTAAAGCACATCTGCACATGGTTTTACTCTTGAGAAGGTTGCGAAGGGAACAATAAAAGAAACCCATGAAAACTGAAATGCTGCTGCAAAAGGTCAATAATTATAGTACTAAACTATGATTAGCAGTATCCCACATCGAATATTTACAAAACAAACAACCCGTACTTAATTCAAGTAGAAAGCAAACAATGTCACGACCTTACTTGAACAGGATCTGTTCTATAGGCTCGTACCTCTGTATCCTTGAGTTCTAAGGAGATAGGAAACCAAGTTTGGTTGATGAACCACGGCTGCTTAACCAGAGCGTGATTAACAGCTCTGAGTTGACTCGTTTACCGAGCCACTCGTGCAGTAGAGGATCGTTCTCGATTGGCTTTGGCCTGTCGGGATGGTCGAGCAGCTGTCTGACAGACTCACCCTACTTTTTTGCCTACTCCTATCTTTATTTTTTAGTTCTAGTGCTCTGCTACTATACAACCTTTTAAACTATAGACGGTTGAGAAACATATATATATAATTTTCTTCGTATTAGGAAAACTTCATATTGGCTCATGGTTCATTTTACTAAGGCCATTTGTATTGAGAAACGTATTGTTGTAATCTGTAATACTGTATGCATTTGTTTAGACAAGGAAAGTTCATAAGCCATGAATCATCGAACCGTATGTCACGACATCGGGTGACGTACACTCACCAGACAAAGTCGAGAAGAGTTGGCCGAGAGCTTGGTCTGCCATTCGATCCTTGCACAGACCATCATACATAACGCGCGAACATTAGGTTTGCAGGTTCCTCTTTCCAGTAACACGAGCAATTCAAGTGCCTCGAGAGTGTGTCCACTCTTGCACAGCCCATTCATCACAGTAACATAAGTACGTTCATCAGTTTCGCACAATCGCTCATCCAACAACTTCTTACGCAGTTTCATTGCCTCATGGGTGTCTCCAACAGAGAATAGTCCTTTAATAAGAGCATCCCTAAGAAGCATTTCCTCGAACAGTTAGAGGGCAAGATGGTTTCTACTTCTGCTTATTTATTTCTTGACGAATGAAACAGTACCATATGAACTCAAAATTATTTTCCTATAAAGTAGCTAACCGAAACCGAACTATTGAACACCATTAGTTTGTTTTAGTATTTAGGAAATCTAAACTGAATTTCCTAAAAAACAAAAAAAGTAAAAAAAGAAAAACTAAATTTAATTGTCTGTATGCAGAGATATAAGTTAGGAGGACAGCTGCTCTAATACTTTATATGAGTATATATCCAAATCTATTCAATTCAAAGCATTCATGTGGTTTCTCTTTAAAAGTTGCGACAGCAGAATATTATCTATAAAAGAAACAAATAAGTTTTTGTTTTTGCTTGTGTAACAGACTTATCCCCATTTTTTGTTTTTGCTTGTGTAATTCACAAGTCACGTGCCCTAAATAAATCATTACCGGGCCGGGCCGCTGTAATTTTAACAATACTTCTTTCATTTGGGCTCTTATTTGTAGAATATGGGCTAATTCAACTTTTCAAAATTTATGCTTATCCGTAAGTACAATATTTTAGTGTCCAAATCATTTGGGTACGGTAATGCAAAATTATTTGAGAGCAATATAAGTTATTTGCTTCTTGTTTCGCAATCAATTGTTAGAATTTTAAGTATTATTTAATCAAACAAACATTTAATGAAGAACAGGTATAGAAGTTGTAAAATCCGTATAAACTAAAATAAAAATTAAATTAGTAATAGACGAATAGTTGAAATTGGAATAGAAGGAAAAATGAGCTGTATCTAGAATCGAATAATCTCTTGAAAATTTCTACTTTTTTGAGCAACACGAGCTAATCATATCCATTCACTTACACTTCACTGATCAGTCCCACGCCAAAAATTCCAACATTAGAAAAATTATAAATAATTGGGTGCATGATGATTCTGGTAGGGCCAATATTTAAAAATATTAGAAATTTTCCATTCAATATAAAATAGCTCCAAGACAAGCTACTCCTAGAATTTTTAAATCCCATCAACTCATCACCAATAATACATTTTCACACACCCATAGCCGATGAATACACATCCCAATTACAGTATGCTAATCGTGTACTAAAATTAATTTTCTATATTTATTTTTTCAGTTTCTCAATATTTTGATTCAATATAATTTTACACTAATTGATGACTAGGGTTCACCAATCCAATTAGAATTTATTAATTATTTTTCAATATTTAATTTCAATTTTATTAGTTAAAAAATGAAGGAAAAAAGCTAAAAACATAATTCTATACTCTATTTGAATTAACGAACTATTTTTAATCAGTTGTATAATATTAGAATAAATCACATTATACTTGAATTGAAAAAAAAAATTAAAAAAAATCGATTTTGGTACACTATACTAAAAACATAGAATGCTATCCGACCACAAATACCAAAAAATAAAATAAAAATCAGCATTCACAATTCCATAAGAAGAAGCCACAAAAGTTCAGAAAAAGAAAAAAGAAGGAAAAAAAAAAATCAACAATCACAATTTTTGATTGCATCTCTTATTGCAACGACGATAGTCGAAACATTTTCGATCTACTTGCCCGCGGGCTCCAGGCCTTTGATCTGAAGGACACGATGACAGCTATAGACCTGACAGAAGCCCTGCAAGCACATGAGCGCCACCATCACCACCGCCGCCAGGAAGGTGAGGATCCTCCACGACCCGAACACGTACTCCCTCATGAAATTCCCCATCCTAACCTTCCACCTCCGGCCGTAAAACCTGTTGACGTCAGCAATCACCGCGTCGAGCGAGGGCACTCTCGTCAACCTCACCGACTTGCTCATCCCGTTCCACAGCTCCGCCACCTCCCTCTCGCTCTTCAGGTGGTTGTTTATTATCCCCCTCCGGCACAGCAGCCTCGCGTCGACATCGGTGTCGATGATCCCGTTCATCAGCTCCGTGTACCGCCCCAGCACCATCGCCCCCGCCGCCGCCCCCGCCTCGTACGCCACCAGGTTGCGGAGGACCACCTCCGAGTTCTCGTCGACTCGGATCACCGGAATGTGTAAGATTAGGGATTTCTCGTCGAAGGCGAAGCTCGAGATCCCTCCGGTCGCCGGTACGAACTCTACTCCGGCCTCGAGGAGTTGTGAGATTGAAGGGATGGCGATCTCCTCTAGCAATGGAGGTTTTTCCTCTTGTTCGCTTCTTCGTCGTCTTCGCCTTCTCCGTCTCCGTCGTCTTTCTTCTTGCTGTAGGCGGAGAACATGTTCTCGAGGGGCTGCTTGAAGGCTTTTAAAATCGGGATGTTGGAGAGAATCGTCCATGGTAGCTTCAGCACGAGCTTCATCGGTTTGGAGAAGATGACTCCTTTCACGATTTGTACAGGCTTTCTCATGGCGCCGGAAAGTATCGGCCACACTATCCCGCGCAACTGAGTCACGTGAGTCGACTCAGCGAGTTCCTCCTCTCCGTCTTCTCCTCCCTTCTTTCCGTCTTCGTCTTCGTCTATATCGATCTCGAAAGACGAAGAAGGGGCTCGATCGGCTTTCGGGACGATGTAGTTGTAGAGAAACTCGAGCAAATGAGCGCAGTCGCTCACCGCCGCCGTCTCGGAGCTCTCCGCCGCCGTGTTGAAGGGGGACAAGTTCTTGCTCAGGCCGGTGAGGATAGCGAGAACTCTCTCATCCGCCATTTCTACAGAAGAAAACTGCAGCTCGAACATCTTCCTCATCACGATTAATGGAATCTGATTCTCAAGCATGATTATATCTCTCAAAATCTCGTTGTGTGCAGTTTTATTCCCGTCAAAATCGATCAAATGCGCCATTCTTGAAGGGATTCGAGTAATAATCTTCCCTTCTTTCACCGCACAAACTTGCAGAAACTCGAACAAGAACGAGACGTCGAGGGCCATCATCCAGGCAAGGGCGTCGGGCCCGAAGCCCACGGGCCGGTGGTAGCTGGCCCGAACCAGGACGTCGAGCTTGAGGAGATGCTCGACTAGGTTTTTCAGCTTTAGGTTTTGCAGCTCCTTCTGGTTCCTCTTGGCTGCGGCTACCTTGTACTTCTCCATGTCGTAGAGCTCGGCACGGAGATGGTGGTAGGGGCCGATCGCGACTTGCTGCGGCACGTAGGAGTCGGGATCGGTTGCCATTAGGGCTTTTGGGACCGCGAAGATGGTGACCGGGATCTCGGTGTCTTCTTCGAGCTCGTGTTCGTCTAGGGTTTTCTCCATGTTTTTCACCCATAGGGTTTCGTCGTAGTGAGGCCGATTTTGAGAATTATTCGACGTATTTTGGTTATTTTGTGACTTCATATTTTGCAAAATTGTATGAAGATGAGAAGGATTTGTTTCGAGTTGATGGTTTTTTTTTTTGAGTGAAGAAGTTGTGGTTTAAATAGTGGGTTTGATTGGGGAGAAGGAGAACAACGAGTTCCTCGTTAGTTACTATTGTAATAAAATATGGAGAATGGATGTGAATGTTGAGAATTAGTGATCGGCTTGCTAGTTTTGATTGGATGTTAATTAATGATTTGTATTTATTTTATTTTTAATTCGACCAATAATGAGCGAGATTCCGGTAGGTAAAATATAAAAAGAAAAGTCCAAAGTGAAAAAACCATGTGATACTGCGTGTTTGATTAATTATTGAGGTATTAATTAATTAATTATGGATCTTGAATTAGACAGACTGTTGCCATGCTTCGCTGTTCACGCATTTCATTTTGATTAAATGAATGGGCTTGATTGTGTGTGTAATTTTATATAATAATGTTTGAATTGTAATGGTTTGGATTATTATTTACACAATCAGACAAATTTTCACTTTCACATTACAAGGTTATTAATTAGCACCACATTTATGGTTCGCACTTCAGTTATACTATTATTTTAATTATCTACTCTAGTGCTTACACAAAAATTTAAGATTACGCATGCGCGCTCTAAATAAATTTAGCTAAATTATGAACGATTTTCTATATTCTATATGTCCATGAATGCTCCTCTATGGAGACCCAAGCTAGTAGTCTCAACAAAAGATAGAAAAACTATACGAAATAAAATAAAGAATCTTTCTTATATATGTCATTCCTAAAAGAGGCAAAGATAACATAATAAGTATATGCATGGTGCGACAATTCTAATTATAAGTATTTTAAGGTGCTGCCAAAACCAAATCGATCTGGCAGTTGCATGATAGTTTCAGACAAAATAGATTTCCGTATCCACCTCAATTATTATTGAGGAATTGTAGTGTTTTGTCCCTTTAGTTATAAGAATACTAAATTTTGCCCACATTATAAGCCAACACAAATTTTGCCCATTTTCTATGTAGAAGGACAAATATGCCCTTAATTGTTTGATTTAATTTTTTTTTTGTATTTCCCCTTCCCCTCAATGTATCTGCTTCGACATCTTCTTCATCATCTTGTTGGTTTGAATTTTTCTGGTAGCATAGGGTTTTTGCCGGATAATCGAAACATTTTCGATCTACTCGCCCGCGGGCTCGAGGCCTTTGATCTGAAGGATTCGATGACAGCTATAGACCTGACAGAAGGCCTGCAAGCACATGAGCGCCACCATCACCACCGCCGCCAGGAAGGTGAGGATCCTCCACGACCCGAACACGTACTCCCTCATGAAATTCCCCATCCTAACCTTCCACCTCCGGCCATAAAACCTGTTTACGTCAGCAATCACCGCGTCGAGCGAGGGCACCCTCGTCAACTTCACCGACTTGCTCATCCCGTTCCACAGCTCCGCCACCTCCCTCTCGCTGTGGTTGTTTCTTATCCCCCTCTGGCACAGCAGCCTCGCGTCCACCTCCGTGTCGATGATCCCGTTTATCAGCTCCGTGTACCGCCCCAGCACCATCGCCCCCGCCGCCGCCCCCGCCTCATATGCCACCAAGTTGCGGAGGACCACCTCCGAGTTCACGTCGACTAGGATCACCGGAATGGATAAAATTAGGGTTTTCTCGTCGAAGGCGAAGCTCGAGATCCCTCCGGTCGCCGGTACGAACTCTACTCCGGCCTCAAGGAGCTGGGAGACTGAAGGGATGGCGATCTCCTCTAGCAATGGAGGTTTTTCCTTCTTGTTCGCTTCTTCGTCGTCTTCGCCTTCGCCGTCGTCTTTCTTCTTGCTGTAGGTGGCGAACATGTTCTCGAGCGGCTGCTTGAAGGCTTTCAAAATCGGGATGTTGGAGAGAATTGTCCATGGCAGCTTCACCACTAGCTTCATCGGTTTGGAGAAGATGACTCCTTTCATGATTTGTACAGGCTTTTTAATGGCGCCGGAAACCATGGGCCACACTATCCCGCGCAACTGAGTCATGTGAGTCGACTCAGCGAGTTGCTCCTCCCTTCTTTCCGTCTTCCTCTTCTTCTATATCGATCTCGAAAGACGGAGAAGGGGCTCGATCTGCTTTCAGGACGATGCAATTGTAGAGAAACTCGAGCAAATGAGCGCAGTCACTCACCGCCGCCGTGTTGAACGGAGATAGGTTCTTGCTCAGGCCGGTGAGGATGGCGAGAACTTTCTCATCCGACATTTCGGAAGAAGAAAACTGCAGTTCTAACATCTTCCTCATCACGATTAAAGAAATCTGATTCTCGAGCATGATTATATCTCTCAAAATCTCGTCATGTGCAGTTTTATTCCCGACAAAATCGATCAAATGCGCCATTCTTGAAGGGATTCGAGTAATAACTTTTCCTTTTTTCACTTGACAAACTTGCAAAAACTTGAACAAGGACGAGACGTCGAGGGCCATCATCCAGGCAAGGGCGTCGGGCCTGAAGCCCACGGACCGGTGGTAGCTGGCCCGAACCCAGACGTCGAGCTTGAGGAGATGCTCGACTAGGTTTTTCAGCTTTAGGTTTTGCAGCTCCTTCTGGTTCCTCTTGGCTGCGGCTACCTTGTACTTCTCCATGTCATAGAGCTCGGCACGGAGATGGTGGTAGGGGCCGATCGCGACTTGCTGCGGAACGTAAGAGTCGGGATCGGTCGCCATTAGAGCTTTCGGGACCGTGGAGATGGTGACCGGGATGTCAGTGTCTTCTTCGAGCTTGTGTTCATCTAGGGTTTTCTCCATGTTTTTCACCCATAATCTGCTGACTTCAAGTGGATAAAAAATGAGGGAGGGAACAGTGAAATATCGCCGGGCCTATGTTTTATCCCGGGCTAAAGTATTATTTGTACAAGTTACTAAACACTCAAATGAGCCCAGATTATTTGGCTATCTTGTGCCTAATAGAAAGATTATCACTACGGCCTAATGTATAGTCATTTTCTAATACGACTCCACCATATATACTGGTAATTTCTATTTAATTTACTAAATTATTACTGTTAGGGTTACCAAGCACCACCACTGAGTCCATTAGTATGATATTGTCCAGTTTTGGGCCGAGCCCGCACGATTTTGTTCTTAGGCTCCTTCCCAAAATGCCTCATACTAAGTGGTGGCTGTACCCCTTCATATTCAGGTATATCTACCTTATATTTCCAATGCGGGACATGTTGTTTGTACCCAACAATCCTCCCCTCAAACACAAGGACCACATCAATGTCCTCCCCTCCAACGATAATCTGTCTCACGACTCGTATTACCCAACATTTTCTTGGAACAAGTTGGCAAGATTAACCGACAACTCTGTCCAAATATCATTGAGGTCAAACTGAGGGACATCCCAACATCCTGTCGTGGGTGCCATTCCCACAGACGGCACCAATTGTTAATACTAATGTTGTTGCAACACTAGAAACAACACCAAACACACAACAACAATAATAGAGATTCTTAGATCTATTGATGTTGCAGGAACGAAAACAGTAAATCAAAAACACAAGATTTACGTGGTTCAACAATATGCCTACGTCCATGGGAGAAACGGCTGAGACGATTCACTAACACAACGGCAACGATTACGAGATTGGGCAAGAACTAACTTTCTCTACTCACAAGAAATGAGTCGCTCTCTCTCTCTCCCTCTCTCTTAGTTTTCTGCTCTCATCAGTCGCTCAAAGAAAACCAATTACAACTATCACATATTTATAGCCCTCACCAAAACCCTAATCCTACTAGGAATCTACTTCCTTATAGATTAACATGGTAAGAAGATAAACATGAAAATAAATCAATCAACGAAACCTAATCATAATCTCCATATTCTGGGCCGTTGATGAAATCCATGAATAAGCCCAAGATCAGAATGTCCGTATGGATGCTGCCACACCATCTGGTCCAATAACCTCCTCAGCAAAGCCATTCATGAAGTCACACACCTATTACTTCGAGAGAAAGAAGAAAAAAAAAATGGACACACAAGATTAGTGATAATATCATACAATCATATATGTTCTGATGCAGGAAACGTCTAATACGTTGATTAAGATTAACAAAATATCGAAAAAGAACGCAGATAAAAGTGAAATTCCGTTAATTTTCTATTGAATACCGAAAGAACACAAGACAAGGTATGTGGGAATGGAAGAGGAATGAAATGAGCATTCCTACGTCCACTCCCAATCCTACGGCTGGTATATTTTTTGACTAAGGAATCGTGATTCTGCAATAATCACTAATCCCTTATATGTGGGATTACTCATTCCTTCACTCCCCATGGTATTAGCTAACCTCCCTTTCTCTAAAAATAATAATAATAATAATAATCCCTTCCTATAATAAGGAATGCAATTTTTATTTTTTTTCTTTTTATTTTTTATTGTAACTACTAAAAACTTTCAAAATAATAAATTAACTGAAGATTCTACTATCTCTCATAATCATCTTTCTTTTTGTTCTTTTTCTGCGTTCTTTTGTTCTTGTATTCGTAAATCTGGGCTGCTCCAAAACTGTATTTCAAAACTCAAAATTTCAATTTTACAATCAATTTCAAGAATCTCAGCCGACATGAGAAACTTGACAAAAAAATATAAATCAAAAGAAAAAAAAAATCACAAAATTCTGCAAAAATCACATATTCAAATAGTTTATTTTCATATCAAAAACTAAAGATACTGTGAGAATTGGTGAGATTACATATCAAAATTGAAACCCACCAAATCGATTTATCTCTTGTTTCTTTTATCTAACAATACCCGTGCTCCGAATCAAGATTTGATTATAGTTTGTGTTTTTTTAATTTTCTTCTCTCTTAGATCAGTAGGGTTATATGAATTATATATATATATATAGAGAGAGAGAGAGGGGTTCATATGAGAACTCTTCATTTCGTGAGAACTAGGAAGTAATCTCAACCCTTAGATTAAGTAAATCAATGGTTGAGATTTATTTTTAATAATAACTAATTCCAGCAGTTATCACAGAATGAAGGGTAGTAAGGTAAACTTGTTTATATTCGATCTCCTTAAATAGTGGGATTGCGTAGATAATTAATTATTCTCTCTCCTCTCTATGTAACGGTAATTCTCTCTCTAATAATTTCTATTTTTCTATTTTTTTTTTTGTTTTCGACTATCGTTTCTACTATTAAATAAAGTTTGAGATCATTTAAATAATATAAATATTGCATATACATAGGACCGTAAATATAATTAAGCATTACACTATAGAATTTAAGCATTAACCTAATAATATTTAAGCATAACATATTCAATACTAAATAATGTTATTATACTCGATGATTATTATTTTTTCGATTTCATATTTTTTTTAGTTTCAATTTCATGCTTAAATAGTTATTATACGATGCTTAAATATATATTGATAAAATTTTATTTATATTAAAATTATGCCCTTTACAAATATTAAACCCTAAACCCCAAACCCTAAATTCACCAAAAAAAGGACACTAAATATAAAATCCTTAAGGGTTTTTCCAAGGCTAGGGTCTAGTTTTTGAAAAACCACTAATAGCGCCCAAAACCATTATAGAAGCATGAAATCGAGACTAAAAAAACATGAAATCCACAATAAAAGAAAATTAGAGAAAGCATGAAATCAATATTATAGAAGCATGAAATCGAAAATAAAAAAGCATGAAATCCACAATAATTAAAAATTAAAGCACATACAAAACTATGAAAAAGCAACACAAATAATATTAACACTAAAAAAGCATAAATTGAACACTTAAAAAGCATAAAAATAATATTAAATAAACATTTTATCAATACTAAAAAATCTTGAAAATAACACTAAAAAAGCATAAATTGAACACTAAAAAAGCATGGAAATAACATTAAAAATGATGAAATTCGTGGTTTTTTATTTTATTTATTTATTTTTTAAAAATTCATCATTGTTCTATTGCTTATAAACAATAGATTTTTCTTATCACAATAATGCATGTCATTAAGAATACATATATATTAATTAAAGATTTCTAATTCAATAGATTTACTATATACGTATTTTTGGTAGTTATGATTGCCGAAAAGGTAGGAATTGATTGGATATTTTGTACGCAATCATGACTAAAATACCCTTACGTGCCATAATAATTCAAAAGGGATCAGTTAAATCAAATATTTGAGATGAAATCTCCACCGCACTATTAAAAAATCCAAAGGTTAGGATTGGTTCCTAGTTCTCATAATTATTTTATCTCCCACATGAACCCTCCCCTATATATATATAGACTAACAACTAAATAGGCTAAGCCTGTACAAATGACATAATTAAATAAAAGCCCTAACAACTAAAATAACAAATAAAATAATATATAAATATTAATAATTATTTTCCATCATTCTCCTCTGCATCAAAATGATCCATCCTCGAATCGGATGCAACTTCGTCTCTAAAGAAATTATCACTTGCAAAAGGCATCAAAAACTCAAAGTGCATCTCACGACAACAAACATCAACAGTTGCTTTTATATTTAACATTAATCTTTTCACAAATAACACAAACTGCTTTGAACATGAAAACCAACATATCTCCTTCCACAATCACATTATAACTGCCAGGAAGCCATGGGTAATATTCTGCCACCAAAGATAACTTTTTCACAATATGGGCAACAATAATGTGTATAAAACTTGAATATTCCAAGCCAAAATCAAAAATTTTACCATGAATAGTACGTATGGACTCGTGTTGCACCACTGCAGCATGTTCCCCATCTAGCAAAAAATTATCCTCAATTTGGTCAAATTCTTCTGGGGTAATCGTCATAAATTGGAGGACATATATAGTCGTGAACCATATCCTCCTCCAAAATAGATGATGAGTCATCATCATAAATCGGAGGACCCAAATAATCCGTAGTCAAATCAAACCTAGCATACTCCATCGCATCGGAGGATCGTAGCAAGACTATGGACACCAATTGATGCAGGGGAAGTGTCTAATACGTTAATTAAAATTAACAAAATACCGGAAAAGAACGCAGATAAAAATAAAATTCCGTTGATTCTCTATTGAATACCGGAAGAACACAAGACAAGAGAAAACAAACCCTAATTTTATTATCAAATTCCAACCCCCCAATACATAGAGAAATCACACACACACACACACACACACACACACACACACATATACTAACAACTAAACAAGCTAAGCTTGTACGCATAAATGACATAATTAAATAAAAGCCCTAACAACTACAATAACAAATAAACTAATATATAAATATTAATAACTATTCTCCATCATGCTCCCTCTTTCATTTACAATATGTCTGACCCAATTTTCACTTACAATAAACAACACAATATATTGTACGGAGTATTTCATAAAAATTGTGCCAGTCAAACCGGGGAACACATTACACACCCTTAGGCCTTAGGTACGTGATAGAGGGAGCTAGTATTAAATTATAGTAAAAGAACAAAATAATTAATAAATTCTGACTCTAAATATAAATAACAGAATCGAGGTTTAAGCTTGAATTTGTTATAAACAGAGTACAAATAACTTGCCGGACGTACAAAGTTACAACGTAAAAACAGAAATGAAGATTACAAGTGTATGAAATGAAAACTAAAACAAAAGTCGAGTTGAGGAAAGCCCTCTTTTCGCAAGACGAAATACGCCCCGGTAGTGCTCTCGGTAATAGCATATCTTCCCCAAAGATAAAATGACTTTCGTCTCTAAGGTAGCAACATCGCAGACCGTTAGAGCTCCGGCGAAATGGATGAGGCGAGGAACTAAGCTCAATGAAAGGAAGAGAGGATGCAAAGAGATGCTCGTTTTTGAGTGGTGTGTCTAGAATGGCTCGTATGCTCACTATTTATAAGCACACACTCAAGTGGGGAATCAATGCACCATTGATACTCATCATGGTCATTCATGGTGATTGGGAGTAATTTATCTCATTATTTCTTGGATATATTGGTGAATTTTGGTGTTATTTTGAGTGAATTCACCTTGATTTGGATTAATTGCGAAATAATGTGCTTTTGTAGGAGAAAGAGGATTTTTGGTGGTTTTGGAGCCAGTTGAGAAGATGTTTTCGAAGTTGGAACTGAAGTGAGAAAGGCAGAAAAGGCTGGAAATTCAAGCGGCGTGCCCATACCGCATCTGGAGCCCTGTTGGTGGCGAGAAAAATATTAATTTCGAGATTTTGAAGAATTGGAAGCTTCTAATTAATTCCTGACGGGATTAATAGATTTTAAGTGTTTTTATTTAGTTAATAGACTTTTGAATATTATTAGATAAGATATTATTTAATACTTTCCTAGTTAGATTAGGACTCTAGATTTATTTCCTTATTATGAGGAAATCTTCTAGTATATATAGATATATTTTATTATTTAGAAAAATCTATCATCATCTTGAATCTTCACGCAAGGAACGCAGCGGCTGCAGACTTTGGAGAAATTGAAGTTTTTATTTTTCTATCATTCACGCCAATATCATCATTGTTTATTTATTTTGTTTGTTATTTAATTATGTATTCTAGCTAATTTTCTTATTCCGGCAAATACAAGGAAGCTCTGGCTTAAATTATTTTGTGAGATCTAATTTGTGTTCATACTTTAATTTTGTGCAAGCATCTATTATTCTCTGTGTTTATTTTTATTAATTGCTTTATTTTTCTAAGTAGTGTACAATGCTTAGTTGAATACGGTTAATTTATAGCCAATTAATTCTGTCATACGTAATCGTGATTAGAATTAATTAGTGGTAAATTGGCTTGTTAAAGTCAAGGGAATAATAGTCTTAATTCGATAATCCTGCGTTAGAGTTTATCGGTTTTAAATCGGGTTTCTCTAGTTATTAATGTTGTCGACTCATTAAATCTATAGAGCGTCTCTTACGGTTGTCAGTCGATAAGGGAAATAATTGGTGAAGCGTCTTCCTAATTATTGAGAAATTAAGGAGAAATAAGATTACGTCAGAAGCGTCTTCGGTAATCATAACCGATTTGTTTGCATGTAATTAAAGTTATTTTTGCGTCAAGGATCAAAATAATTAAGCTAGAGTGGAATTGTTTGCTGCCGGAATTGTTTTCTTTATTGGATAAAAACCAAATCTCAAGCTGTCTTTTGCATTCTTTGTTCATTCTAATTTTCGTATTTATTCCTGTTAGTAGTTTAATAAAAAAATTCTCAATTTTGTAGTTGGAAATTCAGAGGAGAACTCGCCAGTCCTTTGGGAGATGATTTTACTTGCCGCTGTCTGGGCAGTGTGGGCATACCGACCGGAAGTCGGAATTATTTTTGGTGTAAAACGACGTACCACATGGCCATAATTGGATGTTACGGGAGTTACACATGTAACCCCCGGGAGTTACGAGTGGATGATAATGCGATGCACCTAGATGAGGTGTTCATCTTGATTCGTTCGAGAGACATATCAAGACGTCTCTTGCACACGACGCATGTTAGGCCAACAACAGATTGAGCTTCCGAATGCGAATTGGACTTCAACATGCAAGCCCATTTGCTTTAGTTTTAGAAGCCCAAAAAATAAAGCAATCAAGGCACAAGCCTAAGCCCGCAACTAGGCCTAAATAACAGCCCAAAGGACTAATGGCCACGAAACTCGAACTCGAACTCGAACCTGAGCTCGAGTCCAATACACTCCACTTTATTAAATAATGAAGTAATTCATCCAAACTCCAAATTTTATATTCATATCTCATTCACCACAAATTGGTTTTGAGTATATAAATATACTACCTCCATCTATTCTAAGAGTAGAACAATAATCTATCATTTAATTTATAACAAAGGTTTTGAGAACAATAATTCATCCGCCAAACCCAAGTCTTTCATGTCAAAGTCCCTCTTTAAAATGCTTTTCGTTTCATTAATCACTTGGATATTACTACCCATGATTAACATGTCATCTACATAGAGACACACAATAACATACCCGTTATTCGTGTTCTTAATGTAAATACATTTTTCATTCTCGTTTATCTTAAACCCATTTGATAACATCACATTATCAAATTTCAAATGCCATTGTAGTGGCGCTTGTTTCAATCCATAGAGTGACTTAACCAGTTTGCAAACCTTCTTTTCTTGACCAAGTTGTACAAATCCTTATGGTTGTTCCATATAGATTTCATCCTTAAGATCACCATAGAGGAAAACAGTTTTCACATCCATTTGATATATCTTGAGATTGTATAAGGCAGCAATCACAAGAAGCACACGAATAGATGTAATCATTATTACAGGAGCATAAGTATCGAAATAATCACACCTTTCTTTTTGTTTAAACTCTTTAACTACCAAACGAGCTTTGTACTTATCAATTGATCCATCTGCCTTGTATTTTCTTTTAAGAATCTATTTGCATCCTAAGGGTTTACAACCTTCGGGAAAATAAACCAACACCCATGTGCAGTTTTACTGATACGGATATTGTATCTCCGAGGCCGAATGATCGAGACAACGTAGAGATGAGAGAGCCGGAGCCTTTGATATATGATGCAAGTGGTAAAGATGTAGAGAAGCTGGAAGATGAGGGACGGAGTGGACGTCCCAAACGGCGAATTCGCAAGCCCAAGAAGTATGAAGAATTTATTTCTTATCGTTAATTATTCATGTAATTGAGTTTATTTGTTTGGGCTTGGCCCAAAGTATTTAATTGTGTCGAGAGAAATTATAAGCTCATTTTCGGGTTTTCTTGTTGATTCTTTCCCGAATCGTAGGTCGAATCAACTAGGGTCCTTAGATATAAAATAGGGGATTAGTGTTATTTTATGCTCATGAATAAAATAAACCCTAATTTCTCTACTGCTTTCTTTCTTCGCCTCTGCAACTCGACGGCGTGAACGACGAGCTCGGCTCGCGTCTGCCGACTATCAATTTCTGTAAGATATCCACGATCTCCAGCGATCGATAAGGGCTCAACCCTTATCATTTACCTAATGGAATAAATTTCACTTTGTACCGCTTCTCTCCAAAGCGTATGGTCTGATCTAGCAAAAGCATCTTTGATCGTTGAGGGCTCTTCATCCAACATGAATACCACGTAATCCGGACCAAAATGTCTTTATTTCCGAACTCTACTACCACGTCTATATTAACTATCTTCTAGATTAGACCTTTCTCGCTTGCGTGACTTAGGTTCTTCATCCTCGGATTTAGAACTAGTGGCCTCACCTTCAATTATATGGTCTGTGATACATTTTATGGCATTGACGTGGAGTTTAATTTTAGTTTTATGTCTTTTCTTAAATATTTTAAAATGAACTTGATCTTTGGTGATCTTGTGGTAGTAGTACTCTTGATCATAATGAGAAGAATCATGGGAACTTACAACATTATTTAGAGTTATGAAAATTAAAGATTTCGAGAACAGCTTAAATTTTTATCCTTATTAGTACCGAAATAGGGGGGAGAGAGAGGTCCAGTCTGGTTATGGCTTCTTCACCGACTCCAAACAAAATCTTCAACTTCAATTTCCTGCTGTTTTTCTTCATCAACCAAAGACACAGTTACCTTTGAACTCATGTCCTTTCAAATAGTCTTCACTGAGTTACTTGTACCAACTTCACTTCATAGATTAGCAAAGCGTTGGAAGGTATATCTGGTTGAGCTCCTTCGACACCGTAACTGCATATCACAAGACAAACTAGTGACTGAAGATTCAACTTTTTTTGATTACGTCAACAAACAACCTCTTGTAAGCAGCCAATTAAAAAACTCCACGTTTCTTGTTTCTTATGGACCCACAGTTTAATAGCTTTAAGCAAAGGCAAACATAAAACATTGACATTATTGAAATAGGAAAGCAGCCAACAAAGAAATTGAAAGATGTCATACCCCATCTTTGGAGGAATTGTAAGTCTTCGTATGTCCCCTACTCGCATGCCTGTTCATTCAAATAAATGTACAAAAGAACATTGACATTGTTAAAACAGGAAAGCAATTTCTTAAATTATGTTGCCTGATGACCAGCGCCTTCATTATGTGGTCATGTTATTCTCGCCGCCGGCTTCGGATTGGATTTTCTCCTATCGTGCAAATAACCCTCAGGTGTCGTGGACTTAGTTTCTGAAAGATGTTCGGCGCCGTTTCGACCCTCACTACTTTGTAAATTACATTGAATTAATAGCCAAACTTACTCAGACGAGATCTTTATCGGAGTATCATCGAGAGTTTGAGAGTATGCTGAACCATGTCCAAGGCCTACCAGAGTCTACATCGTTACCTATTTATTTGGGGGGGTTACGCTAACCGGTTAAGAATCAGGTTCGATTCCAACACCCACAATCAGTAGCCGCAGCCATGGCTCTCGCCGCCGAGTTTGACAGTGCGGCCGAACGACTGGGCATTTCTTCCCGTCGCCCTTGGAATGACCGTGATAACCGGACCACCTCCCATCTGCAGACGCCATCACCCGTCCCTACGGAGGGTGCTAAGGCCGCGCCTTCAGCTTCGAGTGGCCCCCGGCCTCGTGATCTTTCGAAACTTCCCATAGTACGGCTCTCCTCAGTAGAAAAGGCAGAATGTAATCGATTGGGACTATGCTGGTACTGTCCCGACAAGTGGGTGACTGGTCATGTTTGCAAGAAGAATTTTTTGGCCTATATGGGTGAGGATGATGATGATGCGGAGTCAGAGATACATGCAGCCCCTACGCAAGCACCAGATGTCATCACCACGGATCTTTCACACATGTATAGCATGATGGCAGGCCTCGAGCTACGTCGTTGGAGTTGCAGGGTTTTCTTGGGAAGTCTGAAGTTTTTATTTTGGTTGATACGGGGAGTACGCATAACTTTTTACATCCTCGTATCGCGGAGAAGATACAACTGCCACTTCAGGCCATTCGACCGTTCTGTGTTTATGTTGGCAATGGTCAGTCCTTGCTATGTTCCAATATGAGCCCACAGGTGGAGTTATGCATTCAAGGACACTCTTTTTCGTTGGATCTCTATATCTTGCCGGTGCACGGTCCAGATGTCATCTTAGGCATGTCATGGCTACGTTCTTTGTATCGCGTGACTAGCGATTATGATGCGGGCACCTTGGAGTTCAAGAACAACAACCATCCTATTTGTTTGCGTGTGACGCCACGCTGTCCACGGCAAGTTTTAGCACGCACATTTGCAGCCATCATGCTACATCACGGCGCCGCCGATTTCTTTGAGATCGTGCCGATCGATGCGACCGTGGGGGATCTCAGTGCAGCCGCCGAGTTTCCGCCTAACTTACCACCTGAGGTGCACGGCGTGTTGGTCGAACACAAGTCAGGGTTCGCTGTACCTACCGGGATGCCACCGCAGCGGGCATTCGATCATTGTATCCATCTCTTGCCCAACACAAAACCAGTTAACGTGAGACCTTATCGCTATCCTTACTTTCAGAAAAATGAAATTGAGAAACAAGTTCGCGAGATGTTAGAGGCGGGGATTATTCGTCGCAGCCACAACGCCTTCTCCTCCCCCGTGCTCTTGATTCAGAAAAAAGACGGCTATTTCCGTTTTTCTATTGACTACAGGACTTTAAATGCGGTGACAGTACCCGATCACTTTCCGATTCTGACGACCGATGAATTGTTTGATGAGTTGGGATCCGCCCGGTTTTTCACCAAATTGGATCTCCGTTCCGACTATCATCAAATACGAATGCATGAGACAGATGTCTATAAAACTGCTTTTCGGACGCACGACGGCCACTTTTAATTTCTGGTAATGCCATCCGGCCTCACGAATGCCCCATCTACTTTACAGGCAGCTATGAACGAGATCTTCCGACCCTTGCTTCGACGCTTTGTGGATATCTTCTTCGATGATATTCTGATATACAGTGCCAGTATGACGGAACATGCAGCGCATTTGGCCGAGGTACTTAAATTACTTCAGTAGCATCACTTCTTTATTAAACTATCCAAATGTTCATTTTGCTGCACCACGGTGGATTATCTAGGCCATATCATCTCTGACGGATATCTGCAAGCTGACCCCACCAAAATTGAGGCAATGATAGCCTGGCCACAGCCTAAATCAGTGAAGCAGCTCTGGGGTTTTCTGGGCCTTACGGGATATTATCAACGGTTTATTGCAGGTTATGCGGTGTTGGCATCTCCTTTGACGGATTTGCTCAAGAAAGACGCATTTAAGTGGTCACCGGCGGCTGAGATGAGTTTTTTCGGCTCTGAAAGTTGCTATGACTTCAGCGCCCGTGCTCCGATTGCCTGATTTCACTAAAACTTTTTATATGGAGACCGACGCTTCCGACACGGGGATCGGCGCTGTGTTACTCTAGGTTAATCACCCGTTAGCTTTCTTTAGCAAGAAATTACGACCGCGGCGTCGGGTGATGTCCACATATCACAAGGAATTGTATGCAATTGTGGAGGCTGTGCAAAAGTGGAGACAATATTTGTTGGGTCGTGAGTTTGTGATTCGCAGCGATCAGAAGAGCTTAAAAGAATTGTTGCAACAAGTTATTCAGACACCGGATCAACAATTGTATGCGCGCAAGCTCATGGGATATAAGTTTCGCATCGAATATAAAACCGGGGCTTCTAATCGAGTGGCAGATGCACTATCTCGGCGAGAGGATGACCGCAGTAATGTTGATGAGACTCTTTCGTTGCTTGTGGCTATATCACAACCATTGCCGGATATTATGGAGTTGTTACGCGTGGACGTGAAGTCTATTCCGGAGTTAATCGACTTGTGCACGCAGATCGAGATAGGTACGCCGCCACCGGGCATTACCCTACGCGAAGGCTTATTGTATCGCGGCCGACAGCTTCTCGTCGCTGCCACTTCAGCCGCTAAGCCCGCCCTATTATATGAACACCACTCGACACCGGCGGCTGGACATCCTGGGGCGGACCGCACCTTTCGACGTTTGGCTTCGTCTTTTTATTGGAAAGGAATGCGCAGTGACGTGAAGAAATTCGTAGCATCTTGTTTTGATTGCCAAACTACCAAGTATTCTACACAGAAACCAGCAGGCTTATTGCAACCTTTACCGATTCCCTCACAGGTTTGGGAGGACATCTCGATGGATTTCATAACGGGGTTACCACCATCGCGGGGTTTTACAGCAATCATGGTAGTCGTGGATCGCCTTCCGAAGTATGCTCATTTTTCCCCCCTTCCCACTCACTTCGATGCATGGCGGGTCGCTAATCTTTTCATTGATAATGTGGTAAAACATCATGGTTTTCCGAAGACGTTGGTGTCCGATCGCGATTTGGTTTTTCTCAATGAAGTATGGGAAAATTGTTGGGGTTGTTGTATATAGCTAAAGCAAAAACGTGTTTTAGTATATATGACATGTATTCCACTGGTAACAATCACCTATCTGAATAAATATATTAATAAGAATAAGCCCTATATCTCATGTTTTAGAACACGTGGACGGTTCGGGTGTCAGGGAGATCACGCAGCGTTCGACAATAATTATGAGATATAAACAGTGTCACAGTCGAGATAGCTTGGGAAAACTATCGGTTTAGACTGCAACATAACGGTAGTGGCGGGTCTCAGTCGCTAGTTATGTTGGTACGGTGGAACGTATTGACAGGATCGAGTGAGATAAGGTTCTTCTGATACTGACCCTAGCAATAGGTGAAGAACTAGAGATCTCGGGATTTAGAGATATGATCTTAATCTCGATATGCTATTAGAGATATATGTGTTGTTCACTGTTACTTTGACTTGTATAGCTAAGGGTCTATCGCAGCATCCCTGATGACTTGCATCTTGGGTAACATGAGGGCACATAGTATGTCTAATTAGTTATATCGAGACACCGTGTCCGTATTAGGTTGAGAGATATCCCCTCAGGGAGTTCACAAGGTTTATTATACCAAGTCATGCATGCTGATTAAGTTCAGGTATAATAATAAGGGGTGAACGGGTACTACTTGAGGAGAATAAGATGTTAATTAATTATGAGCAGTCAGAGGAGCTCTAATTAATTAATGGATATCGGAGTCATTAAACACGGGGATAGCTCTAAATAAAGTATCAGCCCCAATCTACAAATTGGGACAGAGCGGTGATTCAGTTGTGATTCTTTAGTGGAATGCATCACAGCTCTAATGAAATAAATGTTCTGGGTTGATCATGGTTATTTCATTAGGTAAGGCTAAACTCTGTCTGGTACATAGATCCCTGGGGTGGCCCAAGAGCTCTTCAGGAAAGGAATTCAAGGTATTATTGAGGGATATCAGTTTTGGACTGAAAAGAGGCATTATGGGCTTGAGCCCATTAATGTGGCGCCTACTGTAGTGTAGGGGACACCAGTTTCGTCTTTTAGTGTCCATCTGATCTCAATAATTGTACTCTGGTTAATTATATAATTATGAATAAATTAATATCTAATTAATTAAGATTTATTCTTAATTAAGGAATTAGATAATTAATTTAATAATTATATATTATTTTCCTTATAATAATTAGGATTAATTCTAATTATATTTAATTAGAATTTGTTCCAGTAATTATTAACTAAACCGGGCTTTAATTAATTAAAGCCCGTGACTTAGTGGACAAGGAATAGGGGCGGCACTTCTCCTTATAAATAAGAAGGAGGAGATTCTCAAAACCTAAGTTTTGAGGGTTGAGATCGGCGCCTATCATCAGAGGGAGAGTTCCTGGTTCCAAAGTTCCTAGACGCCCACACAGTCGAAGAACTTCGAGGAAAGGGATCACACCTCAGTAATCTAGACCTGTAGATTACTCCGTCAGCACAGATCAAAGGTATAACATTCTAAACTCGATTATGTGATTTAGTTGCATTTAAATTATCACATCCAATTCGAAGATCCTGTGGGAAAAAGGAATGCTTTCAAGCAGCAGTTCCAACAACTGGTATCAGAGCCACGGTTCTAGAATTGGCTATGTGATAATTGGATTAAATGTATGTTCATGCATTCAAGTCAATTATGCTATAAACTGTGCATGCTGCTGTCTAGGAACAACGTGTGTTGTTTTTTGATCCCGTTTTATTCGGGTTTTTTTTTTTCGTGTTGTTTTTCAAATCGGTGAGAAATAAGGTACCGATTAGAATATGATTCGTTTTTCTGTAAATTTCTTTGTATTTTTCGATTTCTTGTAAATTCTGTACGGTGGAGATCGAGTGAAGAAATTGAAGAACGAGGCACGAGAATCGAAGGAGACGGCGGCGGCGACGCGTGAAGCGTGTCGCACACGCGCCTTCTTCGATCGAATTGCTGCACCGTCTTCAGCCATGATCGCTGCCTTCCTCCTCGTCGATTCACAGCGGTCGGCCTAGGGTTTAAACCCTAGATCAAGACGGCGCCGGAACGAGGATGGTGGTGGCAGGATCAATGGCAGAGCGGCGGGAGCGGAAGGCGACGGCGGCAGGGGGCCGAAACCCTAAGGGTTTCGGCCATGGCTGCTTCGCGGGTTCAATCGGGGCATGGTGCGGACAACAGACGTACCCAGCACCTCGAAGTGCTAGGCGGATGCGGACGGCGGCAGAGCATCGACGAGCGGAGGCGCGGCGACGGGAGCAGCGGCGATCTGCATGCGGTGGTGGCGGGGGCTGAAACCCTAAGGGTTTCAGCCATGGCTGCTACTGCTGCAGCAAAAAATTCATCGGTATCGAGCTGCTAAGCTCGTTGATGATGGCAGCGAAGGCGAGATCAGGTCGGAGGAGGCGGCTGAAATGATGGCAGCAGCGGCAGCGGCGAATTATTATCGTGCGCGGTCCTGTCCGCCAGCTGCTGCAGGTGTTTCAATCGTCTGCTGCGGCTGCTCTGGTGCCGGACTCGCGCTGCGGTGATTGCACACGAAGGCTGAGGCGGCAGCTGTGGGCGGAGGCGGACGACGGAGGCAGCGATAGGGTTTTTTCGCTGCGCGCGCGCCGTCGAGGGCTTCTGCTCCGGCTGCTGCGATTGCTCCGTCCACTGATGCTGTTGCGACTTCCGACTCAAACCCGGCACCCTCTGTGGTGCTGGGAGGCTCGTCGAGCCAGTGGGAGCGGTCGACGGCGGCGGTGGTTCGTCGGCAAAGCTGCAGCAGCTGAAGTTCGTCGAAGAAGATGAAGACGACGATGATGAAGGTCAGGCTGGGATGCCGGGCTGGGCTCGGGCTGGGCTGCAAGGAACGCAGCTGGCCCGTTCGTCCAGCCCACGTGCGATCCGACCCGATCCGGTCCGTTTGACACGTACGATGACGGCGCGTGTGATGCACTCACGTATGTCGCCGTGACACGTGTCAGTGACGTGGCAAGCGAACGAGGGATGTTCGTTTTTCAATGAACGGTCCTCGTCGTTCAACGAGGGCTAAGGTTTTCCGAAACTTTAGTGTGATCGTTGACGGTTAGGTTTTCGTAACTTAATTCGTTTCCAAAAATCATTCGTCTCGTCTCATTTTGGAAATAGGGAATTTCGCGCCCTAATTCCATTTCGAGCTACTTGCTAATTATGGAAGGTGGACTTGAAGACCAAATGAAGACTTTCCAAGACCGAAGCTTGTTTCAGATTTAATTAATTAAATTGTAATAGATAGGTTTTATCCTTCCCGGTCGGCAGCCTATTTATTTATTTAATTAATTATGCATGCTATGGATGGTTTAAATTACGCAATGAGATGAAAGCATGTTTTGCATGTTATTGTTGCTTTTATTAAATGCGTAATAGAAACGAACATGCCTAAGGTGTCATAGCATGGATTTATGATTTCAAAAGCGAGCATGTTTTATTACTTGCGCTTAGAAATCATGCGGTAGGACTTAATTGTCAACGTGCTTCGTATATCGCATAAAACCCTTTGAAAATAAAAGGACTAAGCGGTAAAATCAATTAGTTTTAATTAATTAATTGGGGACCTCCATATTTGGTTTTAGACGAAGTCAAGGATTAGAATCGGATAGACGTCCACCTACGTGGCCTACACGATATCGAACCCCTTGCCCGTATATTCGTCGGTAAAATTTCTCAATAACTTAGAATATTCTTTAGGAGAGTGGGAGTTGTACGAGTAAACGTCCACCCTACGTGGCTTACACGTACAGGCTCTAACTCGGTCCTTAGTGGAAATTTTAAGTGAGATAATCTAAGAGGGCATCTACAATACCGGCATAGTTCTCATTTTCTATGCTATCTTGTAGATAAACTCGGTTAGGTGAATAATATGGTTAAAGCTTAGCTACTAATTGATGAATCTTCCCTACGAGGTCACTTCTCAAAATAGTAAGGTCCGGTTAAGGTACGGGTTATTATTTCTTTAGTTCACAAGGGTCCATGTGATGATAAGAGAAATAAACTGGCTCTAGAAGTCATGGTCGAAAATTTCATGCTTGCCTGGTCGCCCTACGTGACTCAAGTATAAAAATTTTGGGCTACTCGTTTGTTGGTTCAATGTTATTTATTCAAAGGGTTATAACATTGATAACATAAATTATTTTTATTAAATAAGTTGTTAACTGTCAACTTATGTTATTTGGTTTCAGATATGTCTATGGATCCTTTTCGCAATCAAGTTTTTAATTCCATTACCTCCTCTAAGATAGTTCCTATGGATGTAAGAAACCGTATTCTGAGGTTCCAGACTTTTGGGAAAATATCCTCTAAGAAATATGAGGATAATTATGACATGGAACATTATGTCATGGAATTTCGCGAGCTGTTTCAGACTTATGAGACATATGGCGCCACACTTTCTGGACAAGTAAAGTGTGACATTGTCTTGGCTTCTCTATCGGCTTCTTTTACTGCTCTTCGCATGGAGATCATCAAATCTCAAGTCGACCATACTGATTTGGAAACTCTTTTCGAAGAGCTCCTTGAAGTCGACAATGAGAGAAAGAAGGTGGTCATGTGGTCGAGAGAGGTAAAGAAGATATACGATAGGGTGAGGGCTAAAAGTGAAACGAGTCGTGATTCCGAAAAGGAACCTCCGAGGCGGAATAAGAAACAAAAGATGGATGAAGGTATGTCTCTAAATGTAACATGGTGAAACATATTAGCATTGGTTTAGTCCTTTATTGGACGGATTGAACTGGTGGATACTAATTATGGTTTGTTACATATATTTCTTTGTAGGCGATGCCACAAAGGATGATGAGGCGGCTTCGAGTCCTGGCGTCAGCGAGCATTGATGGTAGATGCGGTTGCTGATTACTCGAAGACTTCTATTTCTTTGTTTTATCTTTTGGTTTTGAGATAGATGTTTGGGATGATACATTACTTTACTGTTTTTCATTACATTGGTGCCAAGTTTTGGCGGTACATTTGTTTTGAATTGGTTTATGGATGATTTCGGTTTTAACATTTGTGTTAATTTGAGTTTAACACTGGTTGTTAAATGTTTTTCATTCATGTGTAGAAGTAATTATCTAGTAACATGGAATATCTCAAATATGATTAGATAAATGTAGTTGTTTCTTTGTTTCTCACCTCTTTTCTCATCTTGTTTTGAAACATTACTAAACTATGTCAAGTATCTATAATTCTACCTTACAATTTGAGTATAAATTGGCATTATGACCGATTTTAACTCAAGATTGGATATAAGGGATATTTGCATGTATCATACTGCAAATTAGTTGAATTAAGATTGGTGATAAGTTGGATTAGTAAAAGTTTCAATAAAAGATTAAAAGGATAAGGTGATAAAGATCGTTATTGAACGAATGTTCAAAAATGATAGGATCATTCAAGGAATTTCAATAAGTCAAGAAGTACAAGAATGAATAGTCACAAGTATTCTGCACAAGGTCATCTTTATTGAAGTGGGAGTGTTTTTTGAAATAGAACACTAAGTCGTTTTCATATACATCAAGAAATTAGGTTTCTTGGAAAATGTACATGAGGAAAGAAACGACCACATGGAAAGTTTATATGAGAAGGTTAAAGTAATTGATACGATCCATGTTAATTTGCAAGGTTCATTGTTGGATTTAGATTCATGATGAAAAGTGCAAAGGAAGAACAAAGTTGATATGGAAAATATAGAAAAAAGTTTTCCATATTTCTATATTAACACTTTTTGTACCTCATAAGTTACAATCCAATATCTGTTTAAAGTCAATGGCTTTTGGCAGGAAAATATTTGGATATAACGGTTATGTTGGATCAAATGTGTATCAATTAAGGACATTATTTTGAATGCTTGATAACTCTTGCGGAAATTCGAATAATAGGAGCATTTATGGAATGACATGCATAAAATCAAGTTTTATGGAACGTGTCAATAAATGTTATAGTTCTCATGGTAATGAAGATGATAGGTGTGATTTTCTTGTACATTATGTGATGATATCACTAACTTTGACAACATTGTGAAAGTATTATCAGACATAATGGTGGTGGTTATCCGGACAGTTTAAGACGCAGAATTTGAAAAATGTAGGGTACATCCATAAGGATTGTATACATGATTCAGGTATTCTACGTAGGTTACTGTTCTGACTAGGTTATCGATATAAATTATATCGGAAAAGTGTCAGATATTTGTTATTGCTACGTGTAAGGTAACAAATATAGTTCATTAATGAACATGGATAATCGGGGAGTATGTTGGTAAATGAGGTAATCGACCTTAAATCTATGTGTTCACTTAGAAAGGAGAACCATACCTTGGAGAATCTCAGAACAGTAAAATGTTTATGAGAGTTCTTTCATGACAAGCTAAATATGTAGTGGGAGCTACTAAAGCAGCTGTATGGTTGGAAACTTTACTTTGTGAAATGGTAGTAATCCTATCTTGCAAGAAATCTCACATGAGTTTTCAAGTGCAGAAGCAAGATCTATGGATTTGTCAACCTGGGAAAATACATAGGAGTACCGATTGGTTTATGTAACCATAAGGCGATATTGCGTGTATAAAGGAACATTAAAGCAGGAATGTTTATATGGCGGTTTATTCACTAAATTGAGTATGCCGGCACCTCGGAAGCACGTGGTGGGCATTGTCTCAGTGATCCTCCCACGGTAAAATCTTTCAGTATAAGTGGGAGAAGATGTGAAATACAGTGATGCCATATAGTTTCCGATAGACACATGGGTATACTAAAAGTTTTTACTTTAGTATAAGTGGGAGATTGTTGGGGTTGTTGTATATAGCTAAAGCAAAAATGTGTTTTAGTATATGACATGTATTCCACTGGTAACAATCACCTATCTGAATAAATATATTAATAAGAATAAGCCCTATATCTCATGTTTTAGAACACGTGGACGGCTCGGGTGTCAGGGAGATCACGCAGCGTTCGACAATAATTATGAGATATAAACAGTGTCACAGTCGAGATAGCTTGGGAAAACTATCAGTTTAGACTGCAACATAACGGTAGTGGCGGGTCTCAGTCGCTAGTTATGTTGGTACGGTGGAACGTATTGACAGGATCGAGTGAGATAAGGTTCTTCTGATACTGACCCTAGCAATAGGTGAAGAACTAGAGATCTCGGGATTTAGAGATATGATCTTAATCTCGATATGCTATTAGAGATATATGTGTTGTTCACTGTTACTTTGACTTGTATAGCTAAGGGTCTATCGCAGCATCCCTGATGACTTGCATCTTGGGTAACATGAGGGCACATAGTATGTCTAATTAGTTATATCGAGACACCGTGTCCGTATTAGGTTGAGAGATATCCCCTCAGGGAGTTCACAAGGTTTATTATACCAAGTCATGCATGCTGATTAAGTTCAGGTATAATAATAAGGGGTGAACGGGTACTACTTGAGGAGAATAAGATGTTAATTAATTATGAGCAGTCAGAGGAGCTCTAATTAATTAATGGATATCGGAGTCATTAAACACGGGGATAGCTCTAAATAAAGTATCAGCCACAATCTACAAATTGGGACAGAGCGGTGATTCAGTTGTGATTCTTTAGTGGAATGCATCACAGCTCTAATGAAATAAATGTTCTGGGTTGATCATGGTTATTTCATTAGGTAAGGCTAAACTCTGTCTGGTACATAGATCCCTGGGGTGGCCCAAGAGCTCTTCAGGAAAGGAATTCAAGGTATTATTGAGGGATATCAGTTTTGGACTGAAAAGAGGCATTATGGGCTTGAGCCCATTAATGTGGCGCCTACTGTAGTGTAGGGGACGCCAGTTTCCTCTTTTAGTGTCCATCTGATCTCAATAATTGTACTCTGGTTAATTATATAATTATGGAATAAATTAATATCTAATTAATTAAGATTTATTCTTAATTAATGAATTAGATAATTAATTTAATAATTATATATTATTTTCCTTATAATAATTAGGATTAATTCTAATTATATTTAATTAGAATTTGTTCCAGTAATTATTAACTAAACCGGGCTTTAATTAATTAAAGCCCGTGACTTAGTGGACAAGGAATAGGGGCGGCACTTCTCCTTATAAATAAGGAGGAGGAGATTCTCAAAACCTAAGTTTTGAGGGTTGAGATCGGCGCCTATCATCAGAGGGAGAGTTCCTGGTTTCAAAGTTCCTAGACGCCCACACAGTCGAAGAACTTCGAGGAAAGGGATCACACCTCAGTAATCTAGACCTGTAGATTACTCCGTCGGCACAGATCAAAGGTATAACATTCTAAACTCGATTATGTGATTTAGTTGCATTTAAATTATCACATCCAATTCGAAGATCCTGTGGGAAAAAGGAATGCTTTCAAGCAGCAGTTCCAACAAAAATATACTTCGGTTAAGTGGTACGAAGCTGCATTTCACTACAGCATATCATCCGCAGTCGGATGGACAAACGGAGGTGCGGAACAGGGGTTTGGAACAATACTTGCGCGCCTTTGTTGCGGACAGACCTGCACAGTGGACTAGTTTTCTTCCCTGGGCTGAATTAGCTTTGAATTGCTTTCACCATGACGGCCTCGGCACGTCGCCTTTCCGCGTGTTATATGGGCGTGACCCTCCCTCTTTGGTGGCTGCGCAACCGCCGTCTTCATGCCCACCTTCCATTGCTGAAGTTATTCGGCAGCGTGGGGAGTTATTGGTGTGGCTTCAAAAAAATTTGGAGAAGGCTCAACAACGCATGCGCACTACTGTTAACCGTAGCCGCCGCGATGTCAAATTTGAGGTAGGAGATCGTGTTCTTTTAAAACTTCAGCTATACCGGCAACACTCCGTTGCTCGTCCTTTGTCCACAAAGCTCGCTCGGCGATTTTATGGTCCATTTCAGATTGTGGAACGTGTTGGTTTAGTTGCTTATCAATTGCTTCTGCCGGAGGGAAGTAGAATACATGATGTGTTCCATGTTAGCTTGTTGCAACGCTTTGTGGACGGCAATCCCATGGAGACGTCGTCTTCGTTTCCTACTTTTTTCGCGCGAGGTTGTGTAGTGTCTCGCACATTCCGTTTGGTCAGTAAACGCATGGTGTGGCGTAATGGAGAGTCCGTGACGGAAGGTCAACTGCTGTGGGACGATGATGGCGGACGCTCGCCTACCTGGGAGCCGTTCGAGGTGATTCAACGTCGATTCCCTAATTTGCTCCTTGAGGACAAGGACGTTCCTAACACGGGGGGAGTTGATACGAATATGGAGCCACCGCAGCCGCTGCTTCAGCAAAGAGGTAATGAAGAAAGAGCCGAGGAGCCTATGTCGTATGATACAAGTGTAAGGGAGGTTGATGGACAGGAAGAGACGAGAAGTGGGCGGCCCAAACGGCGTGTGAGGGAGCCCAAGAAGTATACGAATTTTATTCCTTATCGTTAATATGCTTTACGTAATTTTATTGTAATTATTGGGCTGAGCCCAAAACTATTGATTATTGAGTCGAGCAATTTATAAGCTCATTTTCGGGTTTTCTTGTTGATTCTTTTCCGAATCGTAGGTCGAATCAACCAAGGTCCTTAGTATAAAAGAAGGGAATTAGTGTTATTTGATAATTAAGAAAGAAAATATCAACCCTAATTTTCCTCGCATTTTTTTCCGGTTCGTTGTTTTCATTGAGAGGCGAACTCCTTGTTCACTGGGTAGGGAAGATCGAAGGCCTTCCTTATCATATTTTTAGCAAATGAGATAGATCTATACCATTAAACTTGCATTCGTATTTCCATAGCTCCCTCGTGCTACTGAATGTTATTCTACAAAGTTCGTAATGTTACGAAATAAACATACAATTATACGAAAGCCAAAAAAAAAAAACACACGCGAATGAGGGACGGATTTGCGCTATATTTTTCGGATAATAGTTACAACGAGAGACGGCTATTGATACACCAAGTCCTAATCGTAAACCCTTTAGGATTCAATATGAGCCTAACAAACGTGGACCCAAAAAATTCGGCTCGGGGGCTACCGCCCCCTAACCCCAGTCCAACTCAACGGCAAATTGGATCGCCGTATCGGGCTTTTGTATACAGTCCACTCAAGCTCCATACATCAACACATAAATCTTTATAAATATAATTTGATATAAACTCGCAGTCGCATGCAACACAATCATTATGAAAAACGCACCTTTTGCCTCCCCTGGTAAATATTTCTGCTCGCGTCTTTCGTGATGCAATATTTAAATTAATGTTAAAATTGAAGGGAAAAAAAAAAACTCTTCGCGTAAGTCATCTCATGTTTCGTCGTCTATTTAATTTAGACTGAAAATTAGAGTCGTATCATAAGTATATGAACACACGAATCTTGAATTATTAATGATTTATAGCGATATATATAAATTAACAAACCCAATGCCTCAAGGTTTTACTAAATTACATGTGACCCATAAAAAATTACAATGGTTCATCTACATTTCCCTTTCCTATGAAAATAATTTATTTTCTCAGCATCGGTTTCTGACCATCCAGGTCTAAATTTATGGGATATCATCAAATTACACATATCAAAGAAATATGTAAATTTACATTTTAATTTTATTTATCATTTTTTTAACACCAATTTATATACAAAGTATAATAATATCAATTATAGGGATAAAGTGGAAAAAATTTAGATATTATATTATCAAATTTTAAAATATATAATATTTAAAACTAAATAAAAAAACAAAAGTTTAATAGACATGACACTTAAAAAGAATGGAAGGATATTTTCTATAACAAAATGTAGTAATTGACAGCTAAGCTTCAAATTCGGTAGGAAAATTGGGCTTCAACATATATTTGCTTTTTCGTTGTCCTTTTTTTACCAACATCTCTCATGTGCAGGTCTAATAGTTTTGTTAATAATTAAGTGGTTATGTTTAAGCAGAGCATTTTATTTTATTTTTAATATGGAAATTATGCCTGGTGAGAATTGAGTAATTAATTTTGGTCTCATAAATAATTTGTTAGAAGAGGTCCCACAATTTTTTTAGCTTAGTTCATTCGTGTCCCATTTCATTGGATTGATCATGTGCGATTGATAATTTAAGTATGTATTTCAATTTAAATATTCATGAAACTGTCAAATTTGGCCCTTAAAAGCTTGGCTCGATAGGTAATCTCTGCCCGCCAGTAATTTGGGCAGACTTGGACTATGAAGTTTGAGGCCCACTAAAATTTTAGGGCAACCCCACCCACCACAAAAGACTCAAATAGTCTGGTTAACCCGATCATTTTTATATTATAATTTTTTCATGGGTTGAGTTTCGCCTTTTATTTTATCGGCCCAATGAAATTTTGGGCCGTTCTAACCCGAATTTTTGTCTTAGGCCCCAGGTTCGGACTCGGTCAGCCATGCACGAGTTCATGGTTGATCTAGTATGGAAGTTTATCAATGCATACTACTGTATCATTTTTTCTTAAAGGGATTCATTTGATAACTCGAGTAAAATTCGAAAGAACAATATCCATTAATTAAGTTGGGACTACATATTTTAGCCAGTAAATTGTGGTTGGACTTAAATGTACAAATTGGACCACCGAAAGTTTTTTATATTCATAAACATATAATTATAAATAATAACAATTAATATGATATGAAATATTACTCGTATTGGATAGCTTAAACGGGTTCACCTTCAACCGATTCACCCTTTGTTGTTTTTTCATGTATAATAGTTCTTGAATTGTATTTTTCATTTTTTTGTTGTTGTGTAATTTTCATGACATTGTCGGCTTTCATGGTATTGCCATTTATTTTCACATTATTGGGCTTGCGACTTATACATCAATTGTGTTGTTACTTTATTATTTTTAATACAATTATAAGTTTTATATTCTCCTGATAATTATCTAATAATAAACGAAATGCTTTAAACTAAAAGCTATTAAATACAGAATGTGGAATATAATAAACATAATCAAATATTTGAAAGTAAAATATGTAGATACATACAAAAATAAGGACCATTTTGCAAAAAAAAATTTCCTCAAAATGAGTTGATGAACATTGAAACCCAAATTTGGCGGGGAGAGAAAAATATGCTAAATACTCATTTTGGGTTCAAGTTTGGGTTTGGACTTTGGAGTAGAAATTCGAGTTCGGATGCGAGTTAGAGAGTCGATATAATTACACATTAAAAAAAAATAAAAATTAAAAAATTAAAAAAATTGCCATAATCTTATCCTTGCCCTAACAAACTTGCTCACTCTTTGCAATTATGCGCACACACATATTTGAGAAAAAAATAAATTATGCACATATAATTTAAAGAATTTAGAACTATTTTATGTGCTTCAAGTGCTTTGGGCCAAATTATTAAAAAAATGTAATTGTAATGTGAAATATGGCCCATCTAAGATAGATTTTTCAAATATAAATTATGTCTAAAGTTAACACAACTTCTTAAACATAATATCCACAAAATTCTATAAGCTCAAGTTAAAATACAACTAATAGAGATCTTATTAGAATATATTTTAATGAGGAATTTATTAGAATCATTCTGATCTTATTTTTTTTAATTTATTTTGATTCGATATCAAAACTTTTTTAGAACACCCTTATAACGATAGTTTGACTTTTGAAGTTAGAATAACTCAATTGTTAAAGAGCTAAATTTTATTTTTACATGTCATCGTGACATACTTGCTAGCGAGTATCAGTCAAGTCAGATCAGCAACCCATGAAAATCACTTAGCTAATTAACCATGATCCGAGAAGACAAAGCAAAAGTGAGTCGACCATGTATAAGTCAACAGACCCATGAATGTTGATATAGCAAATACTTTAAAAGTATTATGTTCGTTGAATTTGTTTGATGCAAGCAACCGACGGAGATTGTGACTCTTCCGACACACCCTAAAGTCAAAGTAGATAAAGTACAGTGGTCTCAGGAATCAAGAACTTCAAAAGAAAGGGACGTTGGAAGCTTTTAGAAAAGACTACTATATTGGGTAAAGTCAGACCTGCAAGGGATTGATATAAAAATATGCACAATAACCGTTCAACCATACGTGCACACTTCACTAAACATATTTGCTCGATCATATGGAGTTGTGACGATTGTAGATTTCACTTTTTCAACAGTAAAAAATACAAATAATCATGAAAAGTTATGAAAAGCGAAATCTTAAGATCTTTTAAGATTTTTCTGTTAAATCTATTTTATCTCTTCAAATCTAATCTCTAATGATGGTTGGGGGTGCTCTAAACTTATTTTTGAATAAAACATTTAGAGAAAAAGTCATTTCTTAAGGACTACTTGATAATGACATTGTCACTTTTTTTTCGAAGGCCAAGATAGACAATTTTTGATACCGCAAGAGCAAATGAACAAGTGCTCTTTAATGGACCACATCTCTTAAACTTGCTTTGATCGGAACGTGGAATCGATTTTCTTTATCTTCTAGGTATTCGACAACCCGATTGAATATACTCGAAATTTCTATTTTATTTCAAAAAATAAATAAAATTTGACATAATATTATCTCGGTGATTGGATAGAGAAATATAATTCAATATATTATACACATAATTCAAATTTAGCTTAACCTCAAATTCGAACGTAAAAGTTGAAGTTTCGAAACAAAAGAGCGCGCGGAATAATATCTTCAATTTGCAAATTACTCAATTTTCTTCTCTATTGAATTATAATGTTTTTAAATCAATTTTTTTTTATTACGAATATATGTCAAATAGTGAACATGTCGGCTGCCTTTTTTTTTTTTTTTTTATCGGAAAAGAGAGAATTTATTAGAAAATAAGCAACGGGTACGAAGGGTACCAACCCGTTACAAAATCATCGAACACTCCAAATATTGATGAGGTTATTTTTCGACCAAGTCACAAAACTTAATGTATGCTCAGCCAATCCGTTTGCCGCACGCCAACTCTAAAATCTACATTTTATCTCATCAATTCACTAAATTTTGTCGGCTGCCAAATTCTTGAGGAGTAATAATAATAATAAACAGAGAGGAGGCCAGGAACATTTCACTAAAAAGTGAAAACGAAATCAAAATTAGGAGCGTAAAATTCTTCTCTTCAACCAAACATATACAGTATTATATATACACACGAAATATTTACATATCCATTAAAAAAACAAATAATAATAAATAAATAAATAAAATCAAGAAACCATTAATTGATTGTGGGAATTAATACGATGGAATTGATTGCAAAATCGGGTGGGTTTGGGCTGAAAATTCCGCCGGCGCTGAAGATCCTGATTCGAAGGCTTAATCAACTTTATCAACACCAAAGCCTTCACTATACCCACTTTCGCCACGACCCGATTCATTTCGACTTTCGGGTACGGCATCCGGGTCGGGTTTCCGGTGCTCCGGTGGTAGCTGCACCGGAACGAACCCGGGTGCGACGATGGAGAACAGAGGCATTTTCTTGAATTGTTTGAAGCCATTTTCCTTTATTTTTTAGAGATATGGAAGTGAGTAATTTAATTGCAGCTGCTTTTTATATACTAGTATATATATATAAATGTAAATTACTATTGTATCCTGTCTTGATATATATCTCTATCTTTAATCTTTATCTATAGTTGATTATTGGGGAATGGGGAACACGACAAAATTTGGGTTAGAGATAAATAGATAAGATAGGAATGATTTTTTGGCAGTTTTTGGCTGGATTCAGATACGTGAAGCAATAATTATTTATTGATTTTGATTTCTTATAGGCAAAGGAAAAGCATGAATAATAATAATTACAAAGAGAGAGTCCCCCTCGAATTTAATTTTGGCACATAGAATTCCAATGAATCTCCACAAATGTTGTCGACATGAATAATAAGAAAGAATTGCTAGTTCAGGTGAAATATCTCTGTCTTCTTTTTTATAAATATCCAAATTTTGATATTCAACAAGAATGTAAAACTTATATTGATAACACACTAATTAATGATGAGCCCAAAAATTATATATATACATGATAGGATAGGCCCAATGGCCCAGACCAGCTCGGCTCATCCAAAGGGAGACCCAATAACACAAAGTCAACAAAGACCAGCCACCCCACGATTTCTCAACCACTGCACAGGCGGACGTGCAAGAGCCAACCACTGCACAGGCGGACGTGCGAGAGCAGCAACATCCATGATCTTTCAACCACCCTTGACCGAAACTATCTATAAATAAGAGCCATTTTGTAAGAGGGAGGGGGGCACTGTACTATTTAGAAAAGATACTTGAATATACACATTCTTTTTCTCCTCCGTGGATGTAGATCGACCCAAAAGATCGAACCACGTAAATCCTTGTGTTCCCAGTCTTCTACAAATCTCACCATCACTAAAACACTCTAAAATCGACGACCGATCACTGGCGCCGTCTGTGGGAAAACGAAAGAATTTTATGACACCGATCAGCACATTTTCGAGTGAAAATACGATGGTAAGACCAACCCGCTCCGCCACCACCACCGCCGCCGTCGCTGCTGCCAAGGCGAAACAGAAACGAGCTGACCTCCTTTCCAATCCGCCTTACATGCCGGCCAACGAGGAAGAAGGTGACGTTAGTCAAGCTCAGAAAACTGCTTCCCAGATCCAACGTGACCAACAGCCCATTCGCCGAACTCCTGAAGGCCACCCGGAGGATGTCCCATCTGGGGGTTCAGCTAGCGGCGACGGACCAGATCAAAGTGGCAGCCAACGCGGAAATACCGAACTCCAACCCGAGTTGGGGGACGCACTGAAGGCGTACCTGAACCTCCACGAGCAGGATTTTCGCAAGTTCGCCGATCAACACCGACAACAAAGTCAAAGCAAAGAAGACGAAGTCGAACCGTCACAAAGGCCATCCCTAAGTCTCCAGATCGTTGGAGTCAAGGAGGCCGAACTTCCCCGAAGGCGACAGAGCAATCGCCGCGGGATCGATCACGTTTCACCTCAGCGCGATCCGACGCCACCTCGTCAAAACGCCATTCCACCTCGGCGCGACGACGAGAACGCCTACCAAGGAAGATTCGCCGTCTACGGTCGAATCTCGACTCCCTTCACTGATAGGATACTCTATACTCTCCTCCCGTCGACGTATAGAGTACCTCCTATCCCATCTTACAACGGAACCCAAGACCCCAACAACTTTCTATCCCGGTTCCAATACAACATGATGAACCAGGGGTTGGCCGAAGACGTTTACCTGTGTAAAGTCTTCCCCGAGCTACTAGTGGACAACGCTAGGAGCTGGTTTGATAGCCTCCCTAATTGCAGCGTAGGGTCATATGCCGACCTACTGGACGCCTTTGAACGTCGTTTCTTCCAAAAAGCCGAGGCAAAGATCAGCCCAGCCCAGCTCCTCACCTTAAAGCAAGGGCGGGGAGAAACGATTAGTGATTTTCTAGCCCGTTTTTATAACGAGAGCCTAAAAGTCGATCGTCTCTCCGACGACGTGCTTATCTCGGCCTTCCAAAATGGCATCCAGTCCGGAACTCTCTTCAGAGAGCTCGTAAAGGCACGTCCCGTGACCTCCAGGCAGCTATGGAGGATCGCCGACACATTCGCCGAAGCGGACGAGGCCGATCGGAAGAAACGGGCGGCAGATCGGCCCGAAAACAACAATAAGAGAAAAAAAGAGGAGCGCACTGACTTTGGGCAAGGCCGCCGAAGTGCCCTCGAAAGGTTACAGCGAGGACCCCTCGAGTCCCGCCTAGGACCTCGACCCAACCAAGACCGAAGTCAGTATACACCGCTGACAAAGTCCAGGGCCGAAATATATGAGCTCCACTCAGACTTATTCGAGAAGCCATCGCCCTTATCCCGAGGTGGCTCGAAGCGCCGATCCAAGGAAAAATACTGCAAGCTCCACAATGACTATGGTCATGAAACTGAGGACTGCAGGGACCTCGCCTCGGACATAGAGCATATGGTGCGCGACGGTACCCTCAAACTGTACCAAAGTCGCGACCAGAAAGAGGCCCGACCTCAAGGGAAGGGCAAGAGAAAGAAAAATAAGGGAGGCCATAACTGCGCCTCCAAAACCGACAAAAGGCCAAAACACGATGACGAGTATGAGGATGAAGATCAACCCCGATATGATGCAGTTATCACTGCCATCACCGGACTGCCTGAAGGCACGACGAGGTCATCGTTGAAAGCCGAGGTCCGAAGTCAACAACGGGAAGAACCTACCCAAAAAAGGTTCAAGAGGGAAGAGGTCGTCACCTTTTCAAGCAATGACCCAGTTCCCCATGCGGTACCTCATCAAGATGCCACCATAATCGAGGCCGTCGTGGCCAACAAACTGGTCCACCGCGTATTCGTTGATAGTGGAGCATCTGTGAGTGTGCTCTTTAAAGACTGCTTCGATAAGCTAGATATCGAAGAAGCACGTCTGAGGCCAGCACCCATGCCATTAAAGAACTTCACACAACAAGAGACGACGACGGAAGGCATAATTTCACTGCCCGTGACGGTTGGAAAGAGCCCGTTGTCTACTACAAAGATAATCCACTTCTTCATCGTAAAAGCCAGCCCCCCCTATAACATCATCTTAGGGAGGGATTGGTTAATAGCGACAAAGGCAATCTGCTCGGCCTACCACCTAACGATTAAAATTCCGTCTAGAAACGGAGTGATCACGCTTCGAGGAAACCAGCAACAGGCTAAGGAGTGCATGCAGGTCGCACTCCGAGGTGATAGGAATCAACACCCCCAGGCATAGCAACTACAGAAACCCGAAGAGGTGGAGCCGACGTCGCCTCCATCCGTCGAGCCGGTAGAAGACGTCGCATTATACGAAGATAACCCTGCCAGGGTCGTCAAAGTAGGGTTCGTCGGCGAAAACGAGCTCCGAAGTCAACTTATCCGGCTCCTTCGGGAATATAGAGATGTCTTCGCTTGGTCGCCGCTAGACATGACCGGGGTGGCACCAAGCATCATCACTCATCACCTCAACATCGACCCTGCAATAAAACCAGTTCGGCAGAAGCAACGAGCCTTCGCAGCCGAACGAGGTCAAGTGATTCACGACGAGGTTCGGCTACTGCAACAGGCCGATATTTTATTCGAAGTAAAATATCCGACCTGGTTGGCCAACCCCGTGATGGTGAAAAAGCAGGGAGGCGGGTGGCGGATGTGTATTGATTACACGGACCTTAATAAGCATTGCCCAAAAGACTGCTACCCCCTCCCCAACATTGACAAGAAGGTCGAAGCTCTTGTTGGCCACAAGGTGTTCAGCTTCTTGGACCTATACAAGGGATACCACCAAGTCCTCATGAATGCCGAAGACGCGCCAAAGACCGCCTTCGTCACGGACTTCGGCATCTATGCATACAAAAAAATGCCCTTCGGACTGAAGAACGCCGGAGCCACATACCAAAGGATGGTTGATAAAATTTTTGAAGCCCACGTCGGTAGCATTGTCGAAGTATATGTAGACGATATAGTCGTAAAAAGCAAGGAGATCGCCACTTGTGTAAACGACCTTAAAGTTGTCTTCAGCCTACTTCGTAAAGTAAACCTAAAATTAAACCCAGAAAAGTGTACGTTTATGGTCCGATCTGGAAAATTTCTAGGGTGTTGGGTTTCACGCGAGGGGTTAAAAGCCAACCCTTCAAAAGTCCGAGCTATCCAAGAAATGCAAGTGCCGAAGTCAATCCATGACGTGCACAAACTGACGGGTTGCCTAGCTGCCCTAAGTCGTTTTCTATCTAAGGCCGCCGAAAAATAACTCCCATTCTTCAAGATACTAAAGAAGGCGCCGAACTTCGAATGGAACGACGAGCACAGGAGAGCTTTCGATGGCTTAAAGAAGTATCTCGCAAATCTCCCTACATTAACTGCACCAAAGAAGGGCGAGGTCCTCTCTTTATACCTCGCCGCTTCGAACGAGGCAATCAGTGCAGTCCTGGTGCGAGAAGAAAGACGTCATCAGCTACCCGTCTACTTCATAAGCCGAGCCCTAAAAGGACCGGAGACGAGGTATCAACCATTGGAAAAGGTCGCACTTGCGTTGGTGAATGCAGCAAGGAGACTCCGACCGTACTTCCATGCACATCAGATACAAGTGCTGACCGACCTACCACTTCGGCAAGTGCTTACAAAGCCGGAAGCATCTGGGCGAATCGCTAAATGGGCTATAGAACTCGGCGAGCATACGATTTCCTTTGTACCTCGCCAAGTAATTAAAGGGCAAGCCCTGGCCAATTTCCTGGTAGAAGCCAAGTTCACGGGTACACAGCAATCCGTTGAACCTACTGAGGATAAATCAAAGGCCGAGGCACCGAACCCACAACCGCGAGACTGTTGGAAGGTCTACGTGGACGGGGCATCTGGTAACAAAGGAAGCGGAGCCGGGGTTTTACTCATCAGCCCGGAAGGAAAGGAGGTCACCCACGCACTCCGGTTTAATTTTCCGACCACAAATAACGAGGTGGAGTACGAAGCTCTAATCGCTGGACTTCGCCTAGCCCAAGCTCTCCAGGTAAGGGCCATTCAAATCCACAGCGATTCCCAAATCATAGTGAATCATATACTAGGTAAATACGAGGCCAAAGGAGAACAAATGAAGAAGTACCTTCATAAGGCCAAGATCCTACAACAAGGCTTCTCGTACTTCGAGTTGGTGCGAATCCCAAGAGGGGATAACGGACGAGCTGACGCGCTAAGCAAGCTCGCGTCATCATCAACAATCTCTCCAGTGGAAGAAGTACAGCTCCGAAGTATCGATGAAGCCGAAGTTAATGTAGTAACCGAAGATGGACCGAACTGGATGACTCCACTTCGCAGCTATTTAGAGATAGGCGAGCTCCCCACCGATAAGGTTGAGGCTAGAAAGCTCCTGGCCAAGTCCATCAAGTATGTCTTTGAACACGGAGTGTTGTATAGAAAATCCTACCTCCAACCTCTCCTAAGATGTGCGGGGCCCAATCAAGCGAACTACGTACTGCGCGAGGTCCATGAAGGTTCCTGCGGCAGTCACATCGGAGCCCGCGCCCTTACCAAAAAGATCATGAGGTGGGGATACTATTGGCCCACCATGCTCCAGGACGCTACCGACCTCGTAAAAAAATGCCCGAAGTGCCAAATCCATGCGACGGTTCCAAGATTGCCACAGACCGAACTGGCCAGCATGCAGAGCCCTTGGCCGTTCATGCAGTGAGGAATCGACATCGTCGGTCCATTCGAAAAAGCTCCCGGCCAACTACAGTTCCTCATCGTGGCCATCGACTACTTTACAAAGTGGGTCGAAGCCGAACCATCGGCGCGAATCACAAGTAAAAACGCCCTAAACTTCGTTTGGAAAAACATAGTTTGTCACTTCGGCATACCTCACGTCCTCGTTTCAGATAACGGAACCCAGTTCACAGACAAGACGTTCAGAGAATGGTGTGACGAACTCCACATCCGACAGAAGTTCACCTCGGTAGCCCATCCTCAAGCGAACGGTCAAACCGAGGTTACGAACCGAACAATAGTCAAGGGGTTAAAAACCCGGCTGGATAAGGCCAAAGGAGACTGGGCAGCAAACTTGCCCCAAGTCCTATGGTCGTACCGAACCACCCCGCGGACGTCACACGGTGAGACACCATACAGCCTGGTGTATGGAACCGAAGCAGTGATCCCGGTAGAGATCGGTTTACCGAGTCCCCGAACGCTTAACTTCGCGGCCCAAGACAACGAAGACAGACTTCGAACTAACTTGGATTTGCTAGAAGAAAAACGGGAACAAGCCTACATACAAGAAGCTCGATACAAACAGCAAGTAGCTCGGTATTATAACAGCCGGGTAAAGCATCAATAGCTCCAAGTGGGCGACTTCGTACTTCGGAATAACGAGGTCAGCAGGGCGGAAAAGCTCGGCAAATTAGAAGCCACCTGGGAAGGACCGTACCGAGTTCAAGAAGTCCTCGGAAAAGGGTCGTACAAGCTCGCCCACATATCTGGTGAGCCCATACCCCGTACATGGCACATTACCCACTTGAAGAGGTACTTTGTATAAACAGAGGGTGATGTCCAAGTTCATTTAGGTCGTAGGAATTGAGTTATTTTGATAAATTTTGTCTTATTTTGACTTCGTAAAACTTTTTGTTTATTTTGCATGCATTTTGCATCTCTCTCATTTATACTAAGTATCTCGATTTTAAAAATCCTGACGAGGATACGCAAATAAACTCCGCCTCGGAGTCACACCCAAACGCGCGTAAGGGGACCACCCCTATCGATAAATTCGACAAATAAGGAACCTAGAAAGCCTAAACTTCGTCGTTAGACGAAGTGACCACCTAGAAAGCCTAAACGTCGTCGTTAGACGAAGTGGCCACCTAAAAAGCCTAAACTTCGTCGTTATACGAAGTGGCTACCTAGAAAGCCTAAACTTCGTCGTTAGACGAAGTGGCCACCTAGAAAGCCTAAACTTCGTCGCAAGACGAAGTGGCTACCTAGAAAGCCTAAACTTCGTCGTTGGACGAAGTGGCTTCCTAGAAAGCCTAAACTTCGTCGTTAGACGAAGTGGCCACCTAGAAAGCCTAAACTTCGTCGTTAGACGAAGTGGCCACCTAAAAAGCTTAAACTTCATCGCAAGACGAAGTGGCTACCTAGAAAGCCTAAACTTCGTCGTTGGACGAAGTGGCCACCTAGAAAGCCTAAAAGGCCCAAACTGCATCTCTGGACGAAGTGGTCGACCGAAAGCCTAAACTTCATCGCAAGACGAAGTGACTATGAGAAAGCTGCCTTCGTTGAATACAAGGGAACATGCCTCGGCTAAAGGCAAGGATAGAAAGCTTAAACAAAAAAAAAAAAAAAAAAAAAAATTTGTTTTATTTCAATAGAAATAAATGTACAATTGTTACATTAAGAAGATGAGGAACCCGGAGGCTTTGGCTTACTAAAGCTAAGCCAATCTCTAGCAAAATCCCTGCCGGAATTAAAGTTCAAAACATCGTCTATACTAAACCTGCCCCGACCACGTCCAGAAGCCGAACTTCGGCCTCTACCTCGGACATTCTGGCTCGCCCGACCCCGACCCCGTCCCGACGCCGATCGCCGCTCTTGACTATAAATTTCTCGAGAATGACGGGTCACAATCTTCGGGTCCGGCTCAGCAGACCTCGAAGATTCACCTTCCAAAAATTCTCTAGAAGTACGGTCGAGCAACCTCGGATCCGGATCGGAAGAAATTGAAGTCGCAGAACCAGCTTCTAAAGACAGACGCCGCTTCAACTTCGGAAAGCGACCAAGGACTGTCTCATAAATGCTCGCCACGCGAATGAGCTCTTCAAACTCACCTCTAACCTGCCAGGATTCACTCCCATATTCCTCCCTGTAACTTCGGCATCGAGCCTGGAGCTCCTTGACTTTATCATAAGTCTCGGAAATCGTGGATCCCCCAGCTCGGTGAATTATGGTCTCGTACTCCATATGCTCCTCGACGATCTCTTTGCAAGTCTTGATGTCGTCCCGAGCTCGCTGGTACTGGTCTTCAAGCTCCAGGTATCTGGCATGCATCTCGTCAAGTTTTTCCAAAGAAGCTCGGAGTTTCACCTCGGCCTCGATCTTAATGTTATTAGCCCGCTTCTTCCAGTTCGAAACATCGAGCTCGGCTACCTTTACAGCTCGGCGAAGCTCGGATATTTCTTGAACAAGGCGGGAGGCATCATAAAACTCGGGAGCAGACTACAGAACAAATACAAGCAAGGTTCAAAAGGAAATCTTTTTATTTATATATAGCCGAGCACGGCGAAAGAAACGCCACCCTAACGGTGACGAAGTACAAAACTAAAAAAAAAAAAAAGAAAAGAGAAGAGGGAAAGAAGCCAAAAATCGTGAAGTGTCAATTCACTCCATCACGATTTTCTCCTTCTAGGCCGACCTCTGGTTCCTCGGGGTCGTCGCGAGCTGGTTCCTCGGCGGTCTGTGCAGCCGGGGTCTTTTCGAGGTCGGCAATGACCGTCTCCAGGAGTTCATACCTGTCGGCGGGACATCGCCGAATAGCCCCTTCAGTGAGCAGAACCCTCTGCGCGGCGAGCTGCTCGACCACCGGGATTGAAGAACCGTGCTCCAAAAGCACCCCGGCAAAGTCCTGCAGCGTTTCCTCCTCTGTCATGACACCATACCCGTACTTGGTTTTATCAAGCTCGGGGATGTCGGCGGCGATGTTGTCAAGCGCTGCAGAGACGATCGGGGTACTCAAGGCACTCGCCAACTGAACGGCCATTTGGGAGAAATGCCTCGACCGGAAGACACGTTCCACCACAGCTCGGAATACGTCTCCCTGTCCAGCCACCACCCCGGCAATCTCGCTTGTCAGCCGGTCCACTTCAACCTCCAGCTCGGCGTTCCTCTTTTTCGCCTCTTCGGCGGCAGCCAAAGCCACCGCCTCCCTCTCCTGTGTTGCCTGTGCCGCGGCTTCGGCAGCACGGACCCTGGCCTTCAGCCGATCCTCCGTAGCCGCAACTTCGGCAGCCTGTGTATGGAACTTGGCGACTCCACTCCTAATGAAGCTAGCCAAGCCCTGCAAAACCGCCTCGGCTCCCTAAAACCCAAAAACAAAGGAGAGATTAAAAAGGATACAATCACTATATATGTATGTAATATCCAGTTTTACACTTACTTCAGGGAATCCTTGGCTCGAGGTCGTGCCACTCTCGACGATCGTCACTTCGTCATCCAACGAAGCTACGGTTCCTCGAGGTCGTCGGCCGACCAACTGCAGTGGAGAGGAACCCCGGACAGGCGCGTCCAGCTGCGAGCTCACGGATACCGACCTTGGAAGGTCGGTCGTCCTCTCCGACGACGTCGCCGAAGTCGCCTTCTCCACCATGGAAACAGAGGGCTTCTGCCTCTTCCTCTTATTCTTGCCTTGCAAAGCGGCCTGGAAAGCTTGGGCATCCACTACAAAAAAATATATATATGTCAGTAAAAAACGAAAGAAATCACGAAACGCAAATCAGCGAAGCAGAGCCTCACCCAAGTCCGCGTCAGACACGGAGTTATACGGGCTTAACCATGATTCGCAAGCTCGGCCTCGGCATAATTCCTTTCAACGAGGCCGAGGTTCACCAAGCTCGTCTCAAGCTCACCGGTCGGTTTCCCAGTGTCTCGAGGAGCGAACTTACCCTTCATCCAAGGGTACAACGGGACACCTTCACACCGGCAAAAGAAGAACTTCTTTTGCCAGTTCGGCACCTTAGAAGGCGTCCCCAACTTGAACCTATTAATAGGGGAAAGGTAAGCCCACCCCGTCGGACCAAGCTTAGGCCTAAAAAACCTAAGGAACGACTCTACGGTAGGCGTACCTCCACGTCGGCTGACCTCGAAGCAAAAGCCGATGATCTGCTTGACAGAGGGTGGTTGCAACTGACCTAACGCCAGTTCAAGCTCTTCTAAGAGCTCGACAAAAAAATGGTTCAAAGGGAACCGTAAACCGAAATGAAGGTAATCTTCATATACGGTAAAAAAACCCACGGGAGGCGAACTACCCCTATCAACATCGCGAGGTAAAAGGAGTTCGACAGACTCGGAAAATAAAAAACTGCGGGCCAAACCCTGCATATGAGATACAGACATGGTGGAGGCCACAACCAGAGACGCGTCAGACCCGACCAACGACGGGAATTCAATTTCCCTAAACGCCGGCGGGACTAACGCGCGGGTATATACATTTAGCCAAACCTTCGCCGGAAACTCCCTAACCGGCAAAGGCGAAACCTCTACGTTCGCACTATCAGTATCTACTGGGAGAAAAGAAGCATCCATTGTGAAGGAAATTACTTACTTGTCACAGATTTTCCGATCAAAAATCACCGGGAACTGACTGGACGGCGGCGGCGGCGGTTGCAAAATTTTGAGGCTTAGGGTTTTCTCTCTTGCGCGAAATTGGAAATCAATTGAGGGGGAAAAATATTGTTTAGCGTACATGAGAAGCTTTTAAAAGCAAAGGCACGCCTTTTCAAATCCCGTCTCTTCATCTGCTCCAACAAAAAAGCGACGCGTGTCCTACCTACGCTGACAACAACAGTCGCACCTCACATCACGTCCATTCGATTCCAACCTCGTCAAAACGAGGCGGTATGTACTTCGACTTCGTCGAAATACCAATTTCGACGAGGGCAAGTGCGATTCAAGCTCGACCTCGTCAAAACGAGGCGGTATGTACTTCAACTTCGTCGAAATACCAATTTCGACGGGGGCAAGTACGATTCAAGCTCGACCTCGTCAAAACGAGGCGGTATGCACTTTGACTTCGTCGAAATACCAATTTCGACGGGGGCAAGTGCAATTCAAGCTCGACCTCGTCAAAACGAGGCGGTATACATTTCGACTCCGTCAAAATCTCAATTTCGACGAAGCAAGTACAATTCCTCCACAATGACCTCGCTGCTCCGGTCTTTTGGGGGGGGAAGTGATAGGATAGGCCCAATGGCCCAGACCAGCTCGGCCCATCCAAAGGGAGGCCCAATAACACAAAGTCAACAAAGACCAGCCACCCCACGATTTCTCAACCACTGCACAGGCGGACGTGCAAGAGCCAACCACTGCACAGGCGGACGTGCGAGAGCAGCAACATCCATGATCTCTCAACCACCCTTGACCGAAACTATCTATAAATAAGAGTCATTTTGTAAGAGGGAGGGGGGCACTGTACTATTTAGAAAAGATACTTGAATATACACATTCTTTTTCTCCTCCGTGGATGTAGATCGACCCAAAAGATCGAACCACGTAAATCCTTGTGTTCTCAGTCTTCTACAAATCTCACCATCACTAAAACACTCTAAAATCGACGACCGATCAATACACTAATTAATGTGGACGTCAAAGTTTCTTACTTGGACATCTGACCAACATATCGATATTGTTTCTTTATAATGTAAAACTTAACGACATCGTTTTTTAACATCTTCTGATTTATATATAATTTTGATATTTAAGTAACATATTAATTCTTTAATTCTGTGAAAAAAATAGTCCAATTTTTTTAAAATCAACATACACAAGATGACTTGCACCGTGATATTTTAACCACATCTCAAGTATGTAAAAATCTTAAAATTTTAATTTTTAAAATTAGATTGTCCGATTTATTATTATTATTATTATTTTAAGAGGATGCTGGAGCGTAGATATATTATATATACATGGGCGGATCTACCCATTGAGCGGTGAGGACTTAAGTTAACCCCCATCAAACCTAAAAAATAAATTAAGTTACTTTAAAAAAATCCATCAAATTATTATTATTTTGTGCATTTTATAGCATAGAGTCTTTACTATCAAATCAACAAGAAAAAATTTATCAAATTCAAAATTTAGAAAAATTAGCCCCCGTTGAACGTTTTTTTTAAGGATATATATATATATGTGTTGTTTAATAAAGTCGATACAAATTAAAAGATCAAGCTCTTGGAATATTATTGATATTCAGAGTTTCATAGATTTGGGAAAAAATGTGAGCTAAGAGAATTCAATAATTGCTTTCATTCATATCAAAATTAGATCTCGTAATTCACCCTTACAACTGTGTTATTCTTTCTATTTATACTCTCACTAAAATGAAGAAAAGCGTGTTCTACTTAAACTTCACGCTACTAATTACAGCCATCGATCATGAACTAAAGATGGAAGGCTAGGATTTATCCAGCTCAGCTTTCACATGGATCACACGTCACACACCAACTGCGCATCTTTCCAGCTGCGCATCCCTTTATTCTGCATGTATAAAGCTGAAGCTCATTAAATATTACATTGCGATTTGATAGGTTAAGGATTACGTAATACAATTGACTCTTAATTTGATCGCATTTGTTGTGAATTCATCATACATGCATTTAATTATTATCATAGATTCAATGTAATTTAAATTTTAGTGTTACTGTTAAGTGTGTGGATTCAGAATTACAGATTACAACAATACATTTCTGAAGACAAATGGCCTCAGTAAAATGAACTGTGAGCCACTGTGAAGTTTTCCTAATACGAAGACAATTAAAAAAAAAAAGAAAAAAAAAATATTTCTCAACCTTCGTCTGTAGTAAAAGGTTGTTTAGTAGCAGAGGAGCACTAGAACAAAAAAATAAAGATAGGAGCGGAGCAAAAAGGGGGTGTGAGGAGTCTGTCAGATAGCTGTTCGACCATCCCGACCGGCCAAAGCCAATTGAGAACAATCCTCTACTGCACGAGTGGCTCGGTAACCGAGTCGACTCAGCGCTGTTAATCACGCTCTGGTCGAGCAGCCGTGGTTCATCAACCAGACTTTGTTTCCTGTCTCCTTAGAACTCAAGGATACAGAGGTACGAGCCTATAGAACAGATCCTGTTCAAGTAAGGTCGTGAAATAGGTAGTCTTCTTACCGAGTTAAGTATGGGTTGTTTCTTTTGTAGGTTTCCGATGTGGGATACTGCTAATCATAGTTTAGTACTATAATTATTGACCTTTTAGCAGCAGCATTTCAGTTTTTTTCATGGGTTTCTTTTATTGCTCCCTTCGCAACCTCTCTAGAGAAACCATGTGCTTTAAATAGTATAGATTTGGAAATAGACAGGTCCAAATGAGTTTTATTTTTAACAATTTACGTCAGCCCAAAGGTTAAGTGTGGAGAAGATCAAATGATTAATTAAAATTTCACACCTAAGACTAATTTCATAATCCAAAAACAAGTATTGCTACTTTTGTAGAAAACATCCAAAAATAATAAAATCAGAAATATGTGTTCATGTATTGGCCTAGCGGTAAGGGGTTAAGTTTCGGGAATAAAGATCTTGAGTTCGAGTCTTCCGTGGTACGGGCTAGAGGTGCCCACCGGAACCGGAACCGGAACCGAACCGTCGGTTTTTAACCGGAACCGGGCGGTTCCGGAACCGAACCGGAACCGACGGTTCGGAACCGACCCGAGGAACCGGTAGAACCGACGGTTCGGTTTCGGTTCCGAAAGTTTGGAACCGGGAACCGACGGTTCGGTTCCGGTTCGGAACCGAAAAGAACCGGTTTTTTTTTTTTTTTTTTTTAAATTCTAATTTTATTTTATGTTTCAATATTATACTTGTATTTGTATACTTATTTGATGTAACATATGATTACTGATTAGTGTGTTACATTTTTTTATATGGAAATGTTATATTTGTAAAGTTAAATATTTTTATCATTTAATTTATAATTCACAATTTAATAAGCTAAATAAATAAGACTAATACAAAAAATATCTTTAAATTAATAATAAACAATGTCACATGATGATGAAGAATTGAATATGACAATTTACATAAAAGATGTCATATTGTCATCAAAGTGAAATTAATTGTAGATGCTTTTAAATACAAAAAATATTATGAAAAAATATATTAAGTATAAATAAAATTTATACACAAAATAATAATTATTATTAAGTATCATATTAGTAATGAGAAGGATAAAAAAATTAATATTTTTTGATAAATAACTTCATCGGAATCGGGTGGAACCGTGGGAACTGGGTGGAACCGAATGGAACCAAGGAGCGTCTGCACTCTGCAGCATAGCACCATTATTTGCTGAATTTGCAAGGGGGGGGGTCTTTGAACATGATCCAATCAGTACCACCGAAGCAGAAACCGACACCGATGCCTCTGAAGAAACGGATGATTTCGACGACGATTTTGATTTTGATAATATGTAGTGGTCTATTAAAATGCTTAGACGAGTACTCTTTTTCCTCACGGAGGTTTTAACGAGGCTCGGCCCTTGGAATCGACATGTGATATCCAAGGGTTTAGGATTAATAAATAAAAAAAAATTATACAATCTCACTCTCAAGTATTTTTTTACATTTTATAATTTGAATTGTCTTACAATTAAAATTAAATCAATAAACAATGAAGCATTGAATCATAATCGAACAATTTTTTTTTTTTTTTTTTTTTAAAAAGTCGGTTCCTATCCGGTTCCGGAACCGGAACCGAACCGGAACCGTCGGTTCCAGGAACCGGAACCGGAACCGTTACTGTTCCGGTTCGGTTTCGGTTCCGGCCATCTTGGAACCGGAACCGTCGGTTCGGTTCCGGTTCCGGAACCGTGGGCACCTCTAGTACGGGCTTTAAATTTCAATTGATTATGTTAAAAAAATAATAATAATAAATAAATTTAACCTGATAAAGTTATTACTTAATAAATTTTATCTTAATTTTACATTCCTCATAACATTAGCCTTGTAAATGGAATATGTCACAATTTTAGCTACTTAATGGCTTCGAGTACCGAAAATAAGTAGTTAACATCCGTTGTCGTTTTCAGTGCAACATAAAGCGTATTAATAATTTCTTTTCTTTTTTATTAAATAATTAAAATTGTCATCACATTTTAATTTATAAGGCTAGAAATGTCACAAAATAAATGACTAGGCTAAATTTGTGTACGTGATGCAAACATACTATTCAAATCACCTGTTTACTTTATATCGATTTGAAATACTATTTTATATAATTTTGAACTGTGGATGATGACTTTCTCCTCTTACAAGTTACAAGGCCGGTATGCATCTCAATTATTAATGACAAAAACTTGTGTCAGCCGGAGGCACTGTGCGGCCGGGCCCAAAGTGTCAATCTTTATACAGAAAAATATCAATCTATATGAATAAAAGTGTCAATTTTTAACATAATTATTTTACGAATAAAATGATAATTTTTAAAAGTGTCAATCTTTATATAGAAAAGTGTCAATCTATATGAATAAAAGTGTCATTATTTTAGCCCCGCCGCACGGTGCCTCCGGCTGACCCAAGTGTGTCCCATTATTAATTTCTAATATATAGTTTGGTAAAATGAAGCTGAGCTAATGACTCAGCATAATTAAAGGGTTAATGACTCAATTCAAATATATATATATATATCGTTAATTATTATTTGGAAAAATAATGTCTTCTTGTTAGTACATTAATCCGAAAACAACTATCGGAATTATGTTAGTTGACTTTCACTTCATCAACTTGCTTTTGTTTTTAATATTAATTACTCTACTAATTGAGCCATTAATACACACCCAAATGTTATCCAAATTAAACAACTTGAAAATTATCCATTCAATTGTCTGTTTCTTAGCATACAACACAATGCTTCAATAAATTTGTAGAGTGAAGAAAGAAAACTTGCTCATAATTGAACAACAACTCGAGTACATAATTATTTTGAAATTCTTAGTACGAAATTCAATGAAGTTATTTAAATTTTCCTTTTCTCTTTAAAAATCGACACGTCAAATTCTCATGCACGCGACATTGTGTGGTTGCGGGTTTTTAGTAAATTTAGTCTAGACATCTACGTACTTCTAGAAATTAAAAGTTAAAAAATAGAAACATTTAGTCCTACTTCGAATTCTATCGTTATGCAACACATATAAATTATTGATCTCATTATAAAGGGATACTACACGAATTAATTACTCTACAAATTATAAGGAAAGCCAAAGAAATATGTAGGTTTATTTATTTATTTATTTTATTTTATAATGGAAGCAATAATTTATCAAAAATCTAATTGAATAGAAGTACTTTCCAAGTATATTAACAGTCTACCGCACCTACTTCCATCCCTTTTTTTTTTTTTTTTTTTTGAGGATACCTACTTCCATTCTTATCCTTATCGAATATTAACTCGATTTTCGAACTCACCCACTTCTTGAGTAAGCAAAATTATCCATTATATAATTATTGCATCTAATTACTACAAATGTTTATTTTCAAACGGAGTTACTGCCAATTAATTGATTTGTTATTCTTATTCACGGAAGTCAATATAAAGTTTGACAATGAGGAGGGGTGTGCACGAACCGAGTCAAATATTTACATGCTCAAGTTTTGCTCACCAAAAAAGAAAATTTGAGCTTGGGGTGGCTGGCACAAATATAAGGAGCTCGAGCTCAGCTCAGCTCGGTTGTGTTGTTTTCGATAAGTGAAACTCAAACTCGAGCTCAAGCTCGGACTCGAGCTCGAGCTTGAGCTCGAGCCTCGAGCTTAGTTCATTATAATTTTAGCGCTTCCCTTCTAATGTGTATGTCAAAAGTTTTGAGTCATCACAAATAAATGAGCGTAAGATTTTTGATTATACATAGTAAATTTAGAAGTTATGCCAGTGGCGGATGCACGTGTACCGTCATAATTTTTTTTTATTAATTTAAAAAAATTACAAATTATTGACATTTTTAATAAATTTTAGGAGTGTTGTATTGAATTTGAAAATTAAAAAAACTCAGCCCCATTAAATAATTTCCGATTCCGCCAACATGCACATATAAATGTTTAATTGTCTGGGTAATATAATTTTCATTCAAATTTGTAATTTTAACATATCATCTAGGCGTTGTAATTACTTACCATTTTTAATGTGTTGGTCTCGAAATGAGTGAACACATATAGAGAGTTGAATACACACGTGTTGCGCTTTTTGCAATTTTTTTCGGTTCCAAGATGATATCATTATTAACTTAGATTCCAACATAGATGTGCCGACTCATCCAAGTCAATGCCAAACAAGCAATACTGAAAGAGTGACAACTGAAAAATACGGATTTTTCTAATTACTGAGATATTTTGTCAGATGTACAAAGTCAATATATATACTATGTGCGCGCGGAAAATGAACCCTTAATTTATTCGATTTTTCTTTTCTTTTCTAAAATTGTTTTCCTTAAACTTTAAACGTGAAGATGCGTGCGTGACACATAGTGTGATACCTCGACTTTTATAATGAATAGAAGCGTATGCCGTTTAAATTGTATGAAATTGCATTTTAGGTTGCAATTTAGATATAGATATAAAAATATTTATATCTCATAATTTATATTTTATATTGCGATTAAAAAAAATCAAACCCCGCATTTTATTGCTTTATAAAACTTTATATCTAAATGGATTAATTAGTGAATGATAAATTAACCTCTATGGCTCTATGTATTAACTATTGATAGGCCAAGAATAAATTGCTTATATTAGAAAGAGAAATTAGGACAAGACAAAGTATTAATAGATGAGAGACCTACTAACAGGTCAAAAATTATTAAATGAACAAAGCCCAATACTAGGGGCTCAAAACAAGAAGTAAATTATATTAGGCCCAAACATTAATAAAGAGGCCCAAAACCTGATTAAAGAAATAGATAAAAGGTTTAATAAAAACAAATGCAATGGTAATTGAACACTTATTCCCTCCTCCTAACATAATCAATATTTATATAAACTATAGCAATATTTTCATTTATTGTAAAAGTAAAAGTTTAACTACAGATTACTACAAAAGAAGAGTCAAAACCATCTCTCCTCTCTACTTTTCCTGCATGAAAGTTGAACATATGCGACATGCTACGTCGTTTCATCGCTCTAGAGATGGTGCGGCCAAGTACTTCGGGCGGTCATCTCCGGCCATGACCACCACCACCACTAACGGCCGCTTTCCACCTAGCTCGACTCCACCGGAGCCCGACGCCATCGACCCCTCGATCTCAGAGGAAGAGCCTTTCCGGCCAGTGCAGAAAAGGATGACCAAAGACAAAACAATGAGAACCAAGACAAGGGCTAATCCACCAAAGAGGAAGGGAATTGGAGATTTCCATATAAATTTTGATCCCATCATCTCACTAATTATATGTATTTAAACTATTTTTTCTTGAATTTGCGATGGCCTAATCTAAGTTGCAACAAGCACATTGGGGTTAAATAGTGAAATAAAAAGTGGGCTCTATTAGATTCTCAAGAGAAGTACTTAAAATTAATAAGAAGTGTGCTAGTGCTTTTGCAAAGTGTTTTTTCAAGTCAAAAATTGACGCAGTTTTGGAAAGTGGTGGCTTTTGGATTTTCATAGGGTTTTATGGCATTTAATATTTGATGGTTCAAGTTAAATTCGTAGAGGAGCTCAAGGGTCAAGAGATTAAAATTATTTTTTACTTTTTTTTGGTTATAAAAGTAGGATTCATGAGAAATTTCTATTGATGCATGTTTAGCTTTCCATTTTATTCTTACTGACTCTTTATATCTTAACTATAGATATCGGTTGCAGTCAATGTTATAAAACTAGGCGCTAGTAGGACAGTGAAATATTAAACATCATTAAGTTGCTAGGCGAGAGTCTAGGGGGGAGGATTAGGCAGATTATAAATATAATGCATATATATTTTTCTTTACATATTTCACATCATGTCCTCGGATAAATCATATCAACATATATTATTCAAAAATTTATTAACAAATTAATGATAAAAACACGTGAGAGTCCAATTTTATAAACTTCGCGGTCTTCATCTGTAACACTTTAAAATTCAAAAAATGGACTTATAAGATATATTGAGCTTAAATATGATATATATAAAAGATTATGCCAAAAGGGGGCCCAAAATAATGGGCTCACCGGCCCGATAAGCGTATTCAAACATTTTTATTTTAAATATATATTAGGAGTTAGGACTTGTAACCTCATCAAATTAAGACTCTTGTCGAGACGAGTCCATAGACACTAAAATTGCCCAAATCAGATTTCATAAGAGACCTCGACGATATTTCGAAGTTTTGGAACGAAAAATGCTCGCAACTTCTTCCCCTATAAATACCCCCAACTTACCACTTGGACACACTTCTCCCACTTTCAAAAAAAAAAAAGCCCAACATCCGAGTACTAATTTTCATCTCTAATCCTTCTCTCTTTAAATTACATATCTAAAAAAATGTGTCAAGATAAAAAGGACGGATGGATGAAGTATTGTTTTACAAAATATACTTGATATATCCCTTATTGTTATACTCCCTCCGTCCCTTTCAAACTGAGTCAAAACTTTTCGGCACGGGAATTAAGGAGGAGTGTTTAGTTGCTAAAGTAAATTTGTTAATTGAGTGGAGGATGTGATTATGATTCCAAAGCCTTTCTCTCTCTGCAACAAATTTCTCTCTCCTCAATCCCAACTCCATAATTCCTCCGCACTGCTCTCACGATCATTACAAAGTAGAAGCACAACTGTAGTAATCAAAGCCTTTCAAATGGAGAGAAGTTGTCCTAATCTAGACGAGAATTGAAACCCCAATTTACAAAATTGAAAACCCAATGTAGAACCCTAATTTACAGAATTGAAACCCCAATTTAAAGAATCGAAACCTCTAAACGCCAATGGGGCGACGCCTCCTCGACAACATCAGCGACCGTGCCCCTTGTTTCTCTCTCTAGTTGACGAAGATGGTGGGTTGTCGTTTCTCTCTCTTCCTCTTCTGTCAGTGGTACTCCCGCTTTGTTTTCTCGTTTCTTCCATGGAGGTAGCGAAGGGGTCGGCGTCGGGTTTCGGGAGGTGGCGATTTGGGTAGCGGCGGCGGGAATTGATGGCGATTTACCTGGTTTCGACCTCCCCGCTATGTTCTTCATTATGTTCTTCGAGAGATACAAAGAGAGAGATTTTTGATCAAAATGGGTTGGGTCATTAATTTTTTAATTAGTGTGTTAAATTAGAAATAATAAGGGTTCAGTTAGTTGGGACTAATAATGTACTTTATTCTCTAATTTTTGCCAAATAAGGAAATGACTCAATTTGAAAGGGACATCCCAAAGAGGAAAGCGACTCAGTTTGAAATGGACGGAGGGAGTATGATTTAAAAATAATAATGAAATATTATACTAAAAAAATTCATGGTTCAAATTAGGGGTGAGCACGGGTCGGTTAACCACCCGTTTAGCACATAAAAGAACCGACCGTGAGGTTTTTAGATGGTTCGGTTAACCGTAAAAAATGATAAATAAAAATAAAAAACCGTTCATACAATTAACCTAAAAAGCGATTCGGTTAACCAATTATTCAACGGTTAACCATAATTAAAATATATATTTAAAATTCACGTTAGGAAAAAATTCCAAATTATAAAAGATGAATATGTATAACATACAATTTAAAAACTGACAATGGTGTCTCATACCCATTTAAACTTAGGCAACAAGAATTATGTCCACCAACATAGTTTACTTAAATTATACCTAACTTTTGCATTTTCGGATGAAAATACCCTTATTTTTCAATTGAAACCCGAGTGAGTCCCCTCCCCAGATCGTATATCACGCTCCTCTCTCACACTTCCTACTCTCACTCTCTCTATCTCTCTCCCTCTCCCTCTCCCTCTTTCTCTCGCTCTCTCTCCATTCCGACCTTATCATCGCCTGCCACCACCATAAAATGCTGGAGATTTCCACTGCCGCCTGCTATCGCATCATGATTAAAGTTTCTAGATTTGGGGAACTTTGGTTTCCGCCACACTTCGATTTCTAGATCTAGGGTTTCTAGATTGGTACGGGCAGCTCCTGTCCACACCCAAAATCACCACCTTGCACAACGCGTCGCACCACTGCACGAATAGCTCCGGCCCCACCACCACTGCGCACACCACCAGGTTAATCGAGTTCCTATAGCCGAGCATCAAGCACCTGATGTTCGCGGCGGCGCCGTCGTCGAGCTTCACGCAATGTACTTGACCGTGCAGTCGAGTTGGGTGCCGTTTGGGATTTTTGGGGTTTGATTTTTTCTCTTTCACAAATCTTGGTGATTGAGATTTCTAGATATGGAGTGCATCGTTTTTCTTAGCTTGTTCTTGATTTCCTTTTGATAAAAACTGGGTACATGATTTCTTTTTGGTTTGCATTTGAGGTTAGAAATTATGTTGGTGCGTATGTGTTCTTGGGGAGTGGTGTAGAGATGAACAAAATTTGGTTATTGATGGAGGTTGGAGTTTGCAGGTTGGTGCATGTGTGTGCGCGTTCTTGTTGGTGTTTGTATTGTTGTTTCATTTGCTGATGATCCAAGAGAAATAAATTTCTTCTAAAATTCGATGAATATAACTTCTTGTTTTTTTTTCCCACTCATTGTTATTCACTGTTCTAGCAATTTTCTCCCAATTTTGTGGGAATTCTTTTCTCATTCATTATCTTTTTTGTGCTCTTCTAATCGTTTCGGTTGGAACTATTGGAACAATTTAACATTTAGTTCCAACTAAAGTACTAAATTGTTAAAAGTTGGAACTGTTGGAACAATTTAGTACTTTAGTTTGAACTATTGTAACAATTTAGTATATTTTCGTATCAGATATAAAATTCAGTAAAAAAATATTTTCGGGTAATTCAGAAGGAAAATGAGGAAGAAAAGGAAGAAAATTACAAGTTTTGAAATAAAATAAAAATAACAAATTGTGAAAGAGAAAGAAAAAATACGTAAAAAATGAAATAGAGAAAGAGTAACTATTGGAACAATTTAGTATTTTGTTCAAATAGTTCAACTGTAAAGTCAAAGTCAGAAGGGTAATTTTGTCCAAATAGCTAAAAAATGGGTATAATTTATACTTATTAAGTTGGTGGCTATAATTCTTATTGACTAAGTTTAAATGGGTATATCAAATAATGCCCTATTTAGAAAGGTATAAATCAAATGATTAAGAAAATAAAATTTTAGTTCAAAGAATAGAGTTTATGATTTTTTTAAATTAACAAAGTGACATGTGTGTTGTGGAATGAAAATGAGTCTAATGTATATTTTAGAAGAAAAAATATATTTTAATCGAAAAAAAGTTTAAGAATAGTAAAATAGAAAAAAACAACTAAATAAAACTTATACGATATATATCTAATAAATATAATTTTAATTGTTTAATACATACCGGTTCGGTCTGGTTAAACATCAGTTTTTCGACATAAAAACCAAAAACCGAACCGTTAACTCGGCTTTTGAAAATTTGAAAATTAAACTTTAACTATCGGTTCGGTTAACCGCATTTTCAGATTGGTTTCAATTCGGTTCGGCAGGTGGTTCGGTTTTTCGGTTTTCTATGCTCACCCCTAGTTCAAATCCTCTATTGCATTTCGGTGTTGCATTTTCTATTTCATGGATAGTTTTTCATGTCGCTAAACTTCATAAAAATACTGCTAGTTTCTAATTTATATAAGCAGCACTTGAAAAAGAACTCAGATAAAAAGACAGAAGATCAAACCTTAATCCTCCCATAATTTTCCTTCAATTGCAATACAAAGCTCTCATCACTTTCAAACTGCGCCTTCACCGAGGCAGAAAAAACAAAACAATATACATCAAATCAAATATGTAAAATCTGCTAAAAACGCCCGACTATCTACACAAGTGAGCTACTATCTCATGGCCCTTTATTTTCATGAGAAGTTTGAGGTGCCGCTGCAGCGTCGGCGAGCTTCGTGTACTTCCGGTGACGCCTCTCTCGAGCGTACAGTACCCAGAATATGAGAGAGAGCATGACTGCAGCAGAAACCATCACCAAACCGATGTACACCCACCTGCTGTATAGCCTCAGATCTGGGCAGTGTTCCTTCTCGATTGTAGCAAACGTGTCCCGTACAAATGTGCAGTCGACTAAGTTCGTGAGGAATGGACCGTAATGGTAGAGCCCGTAGCTCACGTTCACAGCTCCACTCATTTGATCATACATGCTGGGCGTTAGGCGCCCTACTGTCGTGCATGTGTTGTTCGAAACTTGGCATTCGTAGTTCTTCCACACCTGCAGTAACATAACAATTCATCTCAATTTCAGTCGATTATGATTCTTCTAGATTCAAGAAGGAACCGATGTATGTTAGGTGCACGAAATTCGGCCTGATGTTAAATTTGATACAAATCGAATAGGCCATGTATCAAGATGTCAAGACGAGTTCAAAAGTTCGTGTTAGACTCGAATATTTGACCTTTCTCGTAAATGTCTCGACCTTATTGGTTAATCTTAGGAAAAAGATTAAGGTGTTTACCTGTGTTGCATTTGTGAAGTCGACTTCACCAGTAATGCATGACTTTCGGTCAGTCTTGTCGGGATTATACGGATTGCACAGGAGAGGAACCAACGGACCAGATTGATTGTAGGACAAAGGTCCAGCAATCGGAGGTAGGTTGACATTGGATACGTTAGCGATGATCCCATTCACGAGCTGAACCATTTGGAATGTGACTTCTTTGCTTTGGTTGCGTGCCTCTTCGGCAGTAGCTCTATCGACACATGGGATGATTTTGTCTAAGGCAGTATGAGCCGTTGGGTTAACGACCCAATCGTTCATGGCCACACACGTATCTCCCATCACACTAAAACATAAACAAATATACGCCTAATTAGCATAATCTCTATTGGAAGGAAAGAAAGAAAGAAACCTTGTTATGATTAAATTCTTTACACGTAGAAGATGGGATTATGGAAAAAAGACGGCACTTACTTGTGGAGAACAAGGAATATACCACACAAGATGAAAGTGATTGCAACGAGAATCCAAGCAACGATGACCAATCTACAACAAATAGTATAAGATTGTACTACATGTGAACATGTAACAGAGAAAAGTACTACTTGAGAAGACGTGTAACAAAAAGACAGGTTAGGTAATACGTAAGCGTTATATGATTATACTCTTAGATTCACTCACATGTAGACGAGAAACTGCAGGCCACAAACAGATAGCACTGCACCAAATCACACGAGTCAGCTAAGCATCAACGTTAAGTAGTTTGAAAACAATCACCATTCCGATAATGATAAGTAATAACTGAAAAATCAGTAACTTACAGAAACCGAGGAAAGCAAGGGCAAGCATTACAGCAGCTACTATAATGAGAATCAATCCCCTACACGTAAAAAACAGAATACGGGGTAAAACATACATCACCGAGGAGAGAAATACCAACAAAATCAGTTAGGCTCAAAGTACTCACACAGTATCCAAAGCGTGGTATATATTTTCTTTATTATCCTTCGTTGCACTTTCAAGAGTGTTTGTAGAAGAGGTAACCAATGCGTTGACACTGTCAATGTTGTTTTGCACATCTTTAGGAAGAAAAATTTGATCAACTCCAACCGTCTTAGCAGCAGTCAGATAATTCGAAAAACTTGTGAGATTGTCGACAGTGGAATCTGCTTGACCCAGAACATATTCTAACGTATCTTTCGTACTATCATGGAACTTCCCTTGTCCAGTGTATAGAACAATAGAACCAATTCTGGTGCATGAAAAGCAATAGGAATGAGATTAAACGCAAAGATTCCAAGCCTAAAATGGCTTAAGAAGTTCGAAAAGGAAGAGTCTTACACTGCAGCGATTGTAAATAATGCGAGGAGAATAAGTGAGAGGGCATATGCAACACGTGAATAGCCATAACGCCTGCGCCTACAGCAGCAGACGTACATACAAGAAAGCAGCAGGAAAATTCCGAACAGCACGAACCAGAAAGCAGCAATGAGGAAAAAAGAAGAGCCAGTGTAAAGCACCGACTGCATCACAAGAGAGAAAAACAAAATACTCTGAATTAAGGGAATGTTCTTATTCATTACTGCCTTTCGACAGCTAAAGATCACCTAGCAGAAGCTAGCAAGACGCAACGAAAAACAACGAAACACTATAGTTCACCAAGATTGAACATTTGGGCATTTCAAGAATCTAAGAAACTAAATAAACAAAAGTTAAGTCACCCTAGCATGTTCTGCACAACTCAACTCTCTCTGAAGAAATTTTATTCATTACAACTTATTAAATCCCTCATGAAGCATCAGTAAACATTAATTTTTCTTAAACATGATTTCCCAATTTTTATACCAATAGTCAAGAAAGGGAATTTGAAAATCAAAAGGACCACAATATCCCAGCTCCAGATGTTGAGAAAATTTGAAATCAAAAGAGGTCCCATTCCACATAAGTTTATTTCAAATTACAAAAACCTATGAAGTAGTCATACACAAAAAAATAATAATTTTATATACAGAGGACTCTAAAAAACAAAAACAAAAAATTAAGGAAGAAAACACATTTAAGAATAGAACCTCTGCACATAGTCTACCAATTACAGAACCAGAACCAGATAGAAAAAAAAAAACCCAAAATTCGAAAAAACAAGAACAATGAAGCTATAAAATCTCAGACCAAGATAAATTCCGGCAACATAAAACACCTGGATAACAGAGAGAGAGAGAAAGAGAAGGAATTCATACAGCAAAGTAATGTTCATTGCTAATATTCCATCCTCCCGTGTAGTACTGGAGGTCATCGAGTGGATCTTTTCGGCGCGTTCTCTCCTCAGCCAACACCAAATCCGTCGCATTCTCCAAAACAGAACGCCGCGCTCCCCGCAAAACGACGCCGTCTACAGCCGCACCCGCCGCCGCTACTGTAGGGCAATAAGCAAAACGGTTAGCTTTCAGATTATAATGCAAAATTCTGGATAAAAAAAGGAAAAGAAAAGAAGCCCAGTTGATAAAACGATGGGCACATACCGGGCGATGAGAGGAAGGAAAGAAACACCAGAATAAACGTTGTTAGAGCGAGAAAAGAAGAGGCTTTGCTCTTCATACTCAACATCTTGATTTTGAAACAGTGGGGTGGCAGCCAAGTATTAATGGATAAGTGTGGATATTCTGAACGTTGGAAGCTCTGTAATCTGTGGTTGGTGGGAAATGGGAAGAAGACGGAGGAGAGGCTCTTGAGGTTTGAGAATCGTTTACTGTGTCTTAACGTTTGTTTAGAGGGGAGGGAGGGAGAGAGAGAGAGAGAGAGAGAGAGAGAGAGAGAGAGAGGAAATGTGTGTAGTGTGTAGGGAGGAGTGGGCAAAACGTGGAGATTAGGATTAGGGATGAATGTGTTTCGAAACTTCTATCTTTGCCTATTAATTAATTTATGTTTTCGAAGGTTACTTTTTTTATTATGAAAAAAGTTAGGAAAGATTAATTAAATGTTTCATATACTAGTAGTATTTTTATATTTGTAAAAAGTATCAGTCAACTTATGATAATACAGTACACACGTCAAACTAAAATTACGGAAATTTTATTAAAAAAAATTGAAAAATATCTACGCGGATACGAAGATATTGACAAAAGATAAATAATACGGTAGTATGTTGCCGAAATCTCCTTAGGCCACTCACAATTTTAGATCACCAATTTTGGTGATCTCTCTTGCTTTTTCAGTGGGAGAGATCTCAATGCACGTGATCTCTCCTGAATCTCTCCTAATATTTTATTATTATTATTATTTTATTTTTTTAATTTTTTTATGCTTTTGCTAATTTAATTTATTAAACTTATAAATAAAATCAACAAAATTCAATTAATTTTATTTTATTAAATTCAAATAGTAGTTGACAGTACAACTATTAAAAAAACAACTAATAAAAACTAGAATTTAAAAAAAACATCTAAAGGCCATTTAATTCTCGCATCATCCCCAATATGCGAAAATGTTCCTCCAAATCCACATGCGACATCTTGCTCGTATCCTTCTCCTTCATCTTTAGATACGTCTTGAGTGATTTGGTTTTTTCATACGCTTGTCTTTTCTTTGCCCAATCCGAGAAATCTCGATTTGCATCCGCAGTGGCGTCGAGAAGATTGACGATTTTATCCTCCGGAAGGTTTGGTAGAGGAGCACTTGGAGCACTTCCAGTAGCCTTCCCCTTTCCTTTCGCTGCAGTCCTTCCAATTGGCCTTTCACGGCTGAAGAAGGGGGAATCATCCTCGGATCTAGAAGAATTGGACGATCCGTCTAGCCCTTTTTGGCGCTTATCAGAGTCGACGCCTTGATATTTCGAAAGCTCGTGCAAGATCTTCCAAGCATCCTTCAGAACCACAATATTGAACATCAATTTATAGGGATGATTGGGTGTAGCCGTTGGGAGCTAACGGCTACACCAACGGCTACCCCAACGTCTTTTTCTTATTTATTTATTTATTTTTATTTTCCTTTGATTTTTGGCAATTAAAAAAAATTAATTTGCTTGCTGACGTCAGCATGATGTCAGCAAGCATCGACCGATCTCTGAGCGGAGGAGCGCATACGCCTTGACCGATCACCCCCTCCACAACGCGCACGCCCGATCGATCGCTCGCCTCTTCTCGGCGGAGGAGCGATCCCTCTGATGCGTTGTGGATCGTCTTAGGCTTAAGATATTTATATTTCGTGATATTTTATCTCTTTTTTCGAACAATCAATAAGTATTAATTGAATTGAATTATGTCTTTTTCCAATTCTAAATGATTAAAGAAAAACGAAAAAAAAAAAACACACACACACAGAGTATGTCTACACTGCAAGCAAATCAAAATTTCAATCTATGTATTTAGAAAAATTAAAATACTAACCTGCCACGTGTTTTCGACTTAAACTTTACTGGATTGGCTTGATTTGAGTTTATTTTGGAATTTGTTTTTGCACTCTAATTTTCATTTTTACAATCGCAGTTTCTACATGGACTTGGATTTCTTATTTTTTCTTTTTATTTGAATGAAGGGGGCATTCAGAATATTTGAGTCATCGTCCTCCCCCTTTATTGCTAGAGAACTTTTGCCGTGCATGGTTAATTTTATTTATAATTATCGAATTGTTGGACTAGCGATGACAATTTTCCCCGCGGCCTCGGGTACCCGTGGGTACCCGCTCCTAATGGGCCGGGGACGGGGGTAAAATCTGGGGTTTGGGGCCTACTATACCCAATTCGGGTTCGGGCCCGGGCCGGGTATATTGATACCCGCCCCGTACCCGGCCCGAATATGCTTAATATGTACTACCTCATTACATTAGTCCTCTTTGCTTTTTGATTGTTCGGCACGCTTTTCCACCGAAACCTAGTACGAGTTTTAAAATATAATTTTGACGTATTCATTTTTTCACGGGGTATAGTACCCCGTGAAAAAATGAATACGTCAAAATTATATTTTAAAACTCGTACTAGGTTTCGGTGGAAAAGCGTGCCGAACAATCAAAAAGCAAAGAGGACTAATGTAATGGGATGGATGTAGTATATTTTTATAAAAATTTATTATTTATACTCAATTTTTATTAAAGGCTTTTCATATTTATGGGTTTTTAGATTGAAATTTGCATGCTCAATAACTTTTAGATATGGTTTATCTGCATATTTGAATGAATATTTTACAATATTAAGTAGTTATTATTTATTTTTTTCTTAAATTTTTTCATTCTGAAAAAAAAATTATAAACGGGTACCCGCCGGGTAATCCCTGTCCCCGCCCCGGCCCCGAATTAAACGGGTACGGGGCAGGCTCGGGGAAAACTTTTTGAGACGAGTATGGGGTTGGTAAAGCAATACCCGACCCCGTCCCGCCCCGTTTACATCCCTATGTTAGACTATTCAGTTGGGGCCATTCCGGTTAGAATTTTTACCTTTTTCCTCGAGAAATTGGGACGACAAAAAGGGATAAATATGCCAAATTCTCGCTGAGAAAGGTAAAATGTGGAGTTTCATATTCTGCATAAATTATTTGCGCGCCATTTGCTCGCTTATTTGGTTAGTTTATACGAGTACTTTATAGTATTTCAAAATCACTCGTTTATTGGACTATTGTTATTGTATGGTAGCTATAATTTTTGTCCCATTTCCGGCAAAAATTGACCAAACCAATCTCATTATAATATCCAAATAGAGACATGAATTGGCATGTGTCATGTTTCCGCCAAAATTGCAGCCGTTGTGCCTATATTTTATTTTATTTTGTTTTGTTTTTGATTCTTTAAAATAATTTTGACAAAAACTTGTGTCAGCCGGAGGCACCGTGCGGCCGGGCCCAAAGTGCCAATATTTATATAGAAAAGTGTCAATCTATATGAATAAAAGTGTCAATCTTTAACATAATTATTTTACGAATAAAATGACAATTTTTAAAAGTGTCAATCTTTATACAAAAAAGTGTCAATCTATGAATAAAAGTGTCATTATTTTAGCCCGGCCGCACGGTGACTCCGGCTGACCCAAATGTGTCCCAATAATTTTTGTGTTACGTAATTTCGAGACGCGGAAATGCTTCAGCTCCAGATAAGTAAATTCCATTAACAAATTCAAAACGACACTAAATTGATGATTCTTGTTTACATACATATTTGTAATTTAATTACTACTCCTACAATCATTATTTTCCAGCTGTTTTATATTCATCATTCACTACCATATTATTCAATCCATTACTCTATCTGGCCACATATATTTATGGTATTTCTTATTGCACATTTACTAGTGTCCTTATAGTCAATTATGTCTTCCTAAAGACTCATCGAATAGACCATGAAGCGCAGCTCAGTCGAGAGTTTTAATAATCGTCAATGTATTTGTGTTATATTAAAAGAAAAAAGAATGATTGATTGATAAATAATGTATATTTTGATGGAGTTTTTTTTTTTTAATGTTATAAAAACTCACCATCAATCGCTATTTTCGGTACGTACTAAATAAAAACCACATATGAGAGGGCAGACATGAGAGGGCAGACGTGCTAGACTCGAACCTATATGCCACCCTGTAGGAGGTTTTTTTTTTTATAATAATTGTTAAATGTCAATTTTTTTTTATGTTACTACTTGTTATTTTATTCTTTGTTTTGAGGTTATTTTTATTTTCATATCGGTAGTGGCAGTTTTTAATGACAACAAAAATTAACCATGAGAAAAAATCAATTTATGAGATAAAAATAACATGTATGAAATGGAATTACGAATGAACAATTGAACATATAATAAGAAAAGAATGACTACATTATATAATTAAAATCTACTTGAGTATAATAATCTACTAGGAGGAACTTGCTTGAACGTTTCCCCCTTTTATTTTTAAGTCCATTACTTGTTGAAGTGGTTACAATTTTGATTTAAATAATTTAATTTGGACCGTTGCTGTTAACGAGTAGTTGTCATTGCAATCATTTATTTTGAAACAAACTCTTGCTGGCGCAGTTACTAATGTCAAACCACGCTTTATTTTTTTTGTTTATAATATTCACCGTATTTCTAAGAGGTGAATTGGAAAGTATACCTTATGAACTGAAAATTCCAAACTTTAGGAAAGATTTTTGTGGACATACCATTTTTTTTAATAAATACTATTCTGTATTAGACTATTAAGTATACTTAGACGTCAATATAGCCCGAAATCAACGGGCCAGCATGAATAGCTAAAAGCCCAAGCCCAAGCCCAATAGCTAAAAGTTTTCTCATTTATGGTTCTTAATTAAATTTCATTATGTTTATGAATGACTAGCAAGTGTAATGTGTGTTGCACGTTTTACAACTATTTTGCTTGAGTAAACTTAAATTTCTAATTGATCTTAATTGATATGTATAATTTGCAAAAATTATGTTGTAATTTTTTAAGACAATTTTGAAGAATGTGAAAAGTTAAATCTACCATAGATTTGTTATTATTTTGATTCATGTAAAATATGTGAATATTACTTCATCCCTTCTTTACAAACTAAAAATACCAATGCCAACAATAATCAATCGAGAAAGAAAACTCTTCAAATGAAGCACTCAAGTTATAGAAGATATATACTGTTTATTACTTCAACCTTTATATAAAACATGAGAATGCTAAGACACTTGATCTTGTCATTTTCAAATTCTGGCATTAGGGCAAACTTAATATGACCAGAATCTCATCTTAGGAGAGGAGTATATATTTTTATAATTTTTTTGGCCAAAACAATATCAATTTAATCATGCTCTATGCCACATGAATCATGTTTTCTTTTAGAATTGGAAATTCACCTTTTTGAATTGAAATAAAAATAACAATGTCAATGATCTGAAATATTTAAAATAATAATAATAATAACGTTAATCTTTCTACAAAGAAACCAATGTCTTGTTTATTAAGAATATTACTTCTTCGTAAAGACGATTTTTAGCATTAATATGCATGAAATTACGAAATACGGAGTATAAGTTAATAACCAATTGAAATTTTAATGAATTAAGTGGTTGTATCAATCTCTCGAAAAAGTTTGCAGCATGAACACCAAAAATTTAGTAACATTATGAATTTTTAGTATGTCAATTGTATGATAGTTAATGACTTAACCTACATTTGCTAAAATATTATTCCCTTCATCTCACCCAACAATGCGTAATTTTCCGTTAGTCCGTCCCGCCCAACAATGCGTATTCCGTTTTTGTACACTACCCCACTATCACCTACGTTTTATTTAGAGGCAAAAAAATAAATACCTATTGGGCCTTAAGTTTCTAGTCTTTTACCTACAACTTAAAAAAACTAGAAAATATACCTAATCTTTTGAGGAGGGGACTAATATACCCCTGATTTCAATTCCCCCAAAAAACAAAAAACACTAACCCACTCCCCCCAATTTCCCCTCCTAAACCGTAACCCATTCCCCCAGCCCCCATTTCAAATTGTCAGACGCAACCTTTCCCCTCCCCATTCTCTCTCAATCATCGACGGTTCATCTCCCCACCTCCTCTCTCGCGAAACCTATCCTCTCTCTCTCTTTTCCGAAACCTTTCCACCGAAATCCATGGCGACCAAGACGTGGAGTTCGAAGAGAAAATGAAATGGAAGTGAATCGGAAGCCCAGCACGCCGGAGCCGTAGAGGAACAGACGACATAAGCTACAACAAAACAGGAGGAGGAGGATAGGCCGAGAGGTTACCCATTTTTTGAAGCAGAGGTACGAAAATTTGTGAATTTTCGGGTTACCCATTTTTTTTTTTTGGTAATAGCTGAGTCCAATGGCTGTTGGTGATTTGAATTGTTATATTATTTAGGTTTCGTGGTAGAAAAATAGTTTTTTAGCCTGTTTGTTGATTTGCATGCAATTTGGGGTCTTTTTTCCTTAATTTTAGGGTTTAAGTTCTTTATTCTAGTGTTCAATGTTACTGGGTTTGGGCAGGATGAAAAAAATAAAAAAAAATGATGGATTCTCGTGTTAATGGTGTGAATTTAAAAATTCTTATAAAAAGATGTAGATAATTGTGAGAAATTGTGAACTCCTACTATATGTATGGTAAGAATTTATCATTTCTTATACCCTCTTGGTATTAGTTGTATAATTAAATAAATTATTATGTTATGAGGCAATGACAATGCTCATTTTGTGAGAAATGATCAGTTCATGCTTTTATATGGTGAGATATGACCATTTCTTCCCATATGTTTCTTGTCTCTTGAATTTCTGCATGTATCTTTGTTAAGAAAATATACAACTCTTACTGTCTGAGTGGTTAGAATTGATCATATACTTACAAGCTTAAATTCCTGTTGTAAGAATTGTCAGCTTCTTACTTTCGGAGTTGTAAGAATACTGAGAATCTCATGTGCTTCTTGTAAGAATACTGAGAATCTTATGTGCTTCGTTCACCTCAGTCGTAAAGAAAATGATGAATTCTAACTTTGATTATTACCATTTGTCTGTCTTATATATGAGGCAATGACAATGCTCATTTTGTGAGAAATTATCAGTTCTTGCTTTTATATGGTGATATATGACCATTTTTTCCCATATGTTTCTTGTCTCTTGAATTTCTGCATGTATCTTTGTTAAGAAAATATACAACTCTTACTGTCTGAGTGGTTAGAATTGATCATATACTTACAAGCTTAAATTCTTGTTGTAAGAGTTGTCAGCTTCTTACTGTCGAAGTTGTAAGAATAGTGAGAATCTTATGTGCTTCATACACCTCCGTTATAACTTTGATTATTTCCATTTGTCTGCCTTATATGCAAGGTTGTAATATTAGTTAAATTCTTATGTGAAAATACATGGTTTTTTTGAATTCTTCATTTTTAAATGGTGAGAACTGATCATTTCCCCCAACATGTTTCGTGTTTCTAGTTTTTTCATGTACTACGGTAGGAAAATATCACATTCTCATTGTCTCAGTGGTTGTAATTGATCATATTCTTATGAACTAAGGAAACTGGTAGTAAGAATAACCAAATTCTTATAGGGTTGTAAGAAACTGATGAGTTCTTCCTATGTTTATGGTGTGAAAATAATCATTTCTTATTACGTGTTTCTTTTCTACTGCTTTCCTATACTGTATTCTTACCATGGCTCTGTTTTATATGCAAGGTTACCTGGACATACAAGAGATTACATTTGCATATAATTTAGGATTCATATGCTTGATTTAAAGGTTTGTATGCTTCTTCTCCCCTTTCAGTGGTACTAATATGCTAAGAATTTGTCATTCCTACCATTAGATTTAACAAAATTGTTGCATTAATCAATGAATATGGATTTGCATTATTTACATTCAGTTCTAATGATAAGAACATAAATTATGACCATACATCTGCTAAAATTGATTTATCGGGCATCAAGATAGAAAGAAATGAGCATTTCTTACGATGATCATGATAATATTGATCAGTTCTTACCACTTTTATCATCAGTATAGAAAGAAATGACCGTTTTCCTACCATAAACATACTGATAAAAGTAATTTCTCAGCATCAAGATAGTAAGAATTACTAAATTCTTTCTATCTTGCTGGACATGAATAAGTCTGATATCGTAAACAGTAAGAAATGATCAATTCTTGTCATCACCAAAAATTCTTACCATTTTGATAGTGATGATTGATTTGTCTCTATAACTGGGTATGTAAGAAATGATCAATTCTGACTGTCAGAATAGTAAGAATTTGATCATTCTTATCATTTTGTTTCAGTTTCCTCGACAGATTTTAACCATGTTTCTATTATATATGCAAGGTTGACTGGAAATACCAACGGTTGCATCTCCTTGACAAGCCCACAAAGTTAATTCCTGCGGGTTATGAGACCATGGCGGGGGACGTGAACACAGTCCTCAGAACAGAACTGACCAAACCTGAAATTGTCATGGTTTTTTTGGACTTTGCATCTTTTTTATTCCAAAGACTATATCTTACGATGATTATGAAGTATGTCAAAATTCTTATAAAAGCATTGTACTGTCAGTGTTGGAACTGAAAAAAATCTTACTTTGCTAATTCTTAAGCTATGATCAATTCTTACTATGGTAATTCTTATGCTATGATCAATTCTTTAGCTAAGAATGTGTCATTCTAACCATTACGTCCAACGATATTGTTGCAAACATGAACGAAAATGCTTTTCCGAGCATGAGGATGGTAAGAATTAATCAATTCTAACCATTATTGTTGTAGAAATTGATGAATTCTTACTATGGTCATTCTTAAGCTATGATCAATTCTTACTATAGTGATTCTTAAGCTATGATCAACTCTTACTTTGGTCATTCTTAAGCTATGATGAATTCTTCAGCTAAAAATGTGTCATTCAGTGATAATCAATTAAAAAAATGTTGAAACACATTTCTGAGCATGAGGGTGGTAAGAATTGTTGAATTCTAACCATTGTATTTGTCCCTGATTGATGTCTTGTGAAGTTGATAGTAAGACGTGATCAATTTTTATCATAAAAAAGGATAAGAATTAATATTTCTTAACCACTAGTTGTATTCATGATCGAAAATTTGTAGGTGTGGCCGTAACTTGGTAATAAATTTTAATTTATTACCATTGTATTTGTCCCTGATTGATGTCTCGTGAATTAATTCCCAATTCCCAGTTGTTAGAAGCAGAATTAATCAACAACCGCTTAACTTCACTTCCCCCACCTTTATTGTATTAAATATGTAAGAAATTGATGATTTCTTATGTTCTTTCTAGTAATAATTTGTTAATTTCTTACATTTTCTAAAACGTCTTGTAATAATTTGAAATTCATACATTCTTAAACTTGATTGGTAAGAATTTATTAATTTTTTATGTCTTGGTTGGTTAGAATTTATTAATTTATTACCTTATCTAAAACATTTTATAAGAATTTGAAAATTTCTTATGATCTACAATTAACTTATTGCCTTGTTTCCATTTGATTTTTAAATTAGATGGGCGAGGATAATTAGATTGCATAATTATATTATATTATTCAACTCTAAATTAACAATTGAAGAACACCAAACAAATATAAACGGAAATTTTTTGAAAAAATTAAAAGCAGCATACAAGTAAAATTAACCAGAAAAAAATAGGAAGAAGAAGAGAGGGAGAAGTGGAAAACAAAAAATAGATTCACGCGCCAAACTACGAGCTTCACGTGCCGGACTTTGAGCTCTGCCTTCGGAGATGAAATCTCGCAGCCAAGCATCGTCATCACAATTTCCAAAGCAAAAAGCCTTATTCCGGGTGAATTCGTACCTATTATTTGGTTCGAATTCGTATTTTCTTAATATGCTTACTATGTTCTTATTAATTTGAATGTATGATCGTAAATTTGTATGATAGTTAGTAAGCAAATTCAATTTATTACCTATTATTTTGTATGAATTCGTATTTTTTTTATAATCAATTTGTATGTGTGACTGTAACTTGGTAATAAATTCTAATTTCTTATCTATTGTTTGGTTAGAATTCGTATTTCTACAACCAAACTTGAATACGAAAACGCAAAAAACCAAAACAAAACTCGAATTGCAATCGAATCAAAATGGATACGACAACAACAATGGGCATGTGCAAATTCAATATATTCAAAGCACCATTCATTGAATTTTAAAAAAAACAAAAAAAACAAACAAACAAACAAACAACATAAAAGAAATAAACGTCTTGTAATAATTTGTAAATTCTTACATTCTTAAACTTGATCGGTAAGAATTTGTCAATTTATTATGTCTAAGTTGGTTAGAATTTGGTAATGCCGATGCTTAAGCCGTACAAAAGTGAGCGCCGCACGATATATCGAAAATCCCTCAAAGTTGATATAGCTCAAGAACTGTTTGCCTTTACGTTCGACCCCACTGAAAGCAAGAAGAGGAGACCCAGGGAGGAAGAAGAAGAAGAAGAAGAAGACAACCACGTGGAAAATCTAACTTCATTATAGTCATGACTGCTATGTTTGACTGGAGATATTATACGAAAATGATAAAATCTTACTGCGATAATAATGAGAATTGATCATAATTATGTTAAGAAAAGCATTGTAGCTTCAGACTGTAGTTAAAAGTATCTAAATTTAGATATGAATTCTTACATGTATTTTACCCGTTTGAATTCGTACTATCATCATGGTTAGAATTAATAATTTCTTATGGCTTGTGATTGCCCGTCGTTAGAAATGATAAATTCTTACTGCTATAATAATGAGAATTTATCAATTCTTTGGTTGTATGGTAAATATTTGTTAGAATTCTTAAATTCTTACATGTTGTTTACCCGTTTGTATAGTTAGAAAATATTAAATTCTTATTATCATGATGGTTAGAATTGAACAAATTATTATTAACCCCACTATTCAGCAAACAACTCATCAGATATGGGCATGCGTAAATTCAATATTCAACAATACAAATTTTCCTTTACAATACCAATGAAACCAATAAAAAAATATATATATGTACAAGTATAGCTCCATTATAATTACAAACCAAATCATTCAGACTACAAAAACAAACAGAATTGCAAAGGGGGGAAATAAATAGATAATAGTTCCAATGCATTTGACAAGAAAAATAATAGACCAAAGAATCAATCGAAAATTATAGGCCACTACAAGAGAACAAACACTACATAAATTGCAGAATAAGAGAAGAGGGAAAATGGAAGAAAGTCAACCTTGCACCCAAATCCCAAAATAAAATGGAAGCATCATCAATACTTCTTATCCGTCTTCTTTCTCCTCCTTAACCAACACGATTTTTTTCACCAAATTTTTCTCCCAAATATCCCCCAACATGACCAGCCTTGTTTCCAAACCCGACTTCAGGGAATAACGCTCTATTCATTGAAGATTTCTTCAATTATCCTCCAAATTAACCAAACCCGCATCAAGCTCACACACACAAACACCATAAAAGCATGATTGGGAGATCCGATAGCGAATACATGAAGCAGTAGCGGCGAGCCTCCAGAAACCGCGGCGGCCACGGAGCTACAGATCCACCACAGAATCATGGTTCTCGAATACGTCGAGTGAGAGAATGAGAGAGAGAGGAGAGAGGAGAACATCCAATTCAAATGGAGAATTGCAGAGCCGATTGAGCGAGAGAGAGAGATAGCAAACTTTGAATTTGAAATCTAATCTAAAGGGGTGGAGATGAAGAGGTTTAAAGCTAAATACAGTTGAGGGTATTTTAGTCCCATCTGGAAAAGTTTAGGTATATTTTGGTATTTCTTAAGTTGTAGGCAAACCTTTAAAAAACTTAAGCTAAATAGGTATTTGACTATATTTCCTCTTTTATTTACCCATACTTTAACCTTTTATTTACAAAAATACCATAACTTTTCTCCACTAACATCACTGTAAAAATTGTAAAAAAGAAAAACTATATGCGGCTTTTTTTAAAACTAAATGTAAATCTGTGGGAGTGGGGGCCTTTGTAATTAAAAGTTATAATCAATATTTAAATATTTTGTAAGATATTATTTTTAATTACATTTAAATTTGAATATTTTTTTTTTCTCCCCAATAATTAAATATTTTTTTCTCTTAAATAAAAAAATAACGACTTCTTTAATATAGTCACGATCATCAAATAAATTAAAGGGTTAATTTGTTAAAAATACATAAATTATAACACTCTTTGAATATTTTCATAAAATCTATTTTTGTTTGGCATAAATACATAATTTATTATATATTCATATTAATTATGACCGGCCACATTATGTCCGAATAACATCACCCATCACCGTATATACATAATCTATTAAATTAACCAATAATCACTCCACACATCTATAAAACTAATGAACAATTTATCAGATGTTACATAAAAACTGACGTATTATACATGTATTGTATATATAAGAATGAGTGGTTAAATTATTGTTTTTCTTTTTCTTGATTTAAGAATATCAATAATTCTGTAATGAGGTATATAATGTTTTGCTCATGACAAACTTAAAATAGATAGTTCATTAAAGATTAATTTAACTTGGTCAAAGGATCGAGTAGTGATATGTTTACAAACATTTACCATTTGTAAAATTTACTATTAAGGTAATTATATATGATATACGTAATGGTATATTAATATTTAATTGATTTTGTATGCAATATTACACTATTGCCCTTAAATTAAATATATCATAGGGATATAATAGGCAACACGCATTTTGTAAAATAAGGCTCTTTTATATATTGTTATTATTATAGATAATCAATTATTTTTCCGATAATATGACTATTCTCTCATTAACAAATGCTAACAAATATTATCAACAATTAATGCAAAAAGTTTTTAAGATATCGAAATCATGAACATTAATACTAAAGTTAAAAAAATTAAAATTGACTTGTTGTTAATTGTTTGAATTACTTTTCAAATATAAATCGAATGATAAACATATACTACCTTATAAAATACGAATATTATTAGATATGGCATGCAATTTCCAAAAATCATAAACAAATAAAATTGAATATAATAATTTACAGAAAGCTAATCATATTGGGATAATTTATAATGCAACATAATATATATATATATATATATATATATATATTGTATTACTATTTTTTAGTAAATTTAATGCATTTAACATCTATTGACATATACCATCTTGTGATAGGGATCAAGGTCAAGTTGTTACAGAACATGAGGTGCAGGATTTCACAAGGTGTTTTCAGGATAATGACCTTCTTGAAGTGAGAGCTGTGGGATGCTTATACACTTGGTGTAATAATCAAGAAGGAGGAAATCGTATACAGTCTAATATTGATAGATGTTTAGCAAATATTGCTTGGGCTCAGGAATATAGTCCGGTGGTGGTGGAAAGATTAGAAAAAGGGATCTCAGATCATACACCTCAGTTACTTGATTTCCAGCAGATCAGTAGTCAGAGGATGTGTCCTTTTAGGTTCTTTGATGTTTGGGCACAACACCAGGATTTTGAAAGAATTATAAGGGAAGAATGGAGAAGTGCAGGCCATCAGAACAAACTATTGAAAATTTGGTTTAAGTGCAAGAGAATGAAAGCTCAGTTCAAGAACTTGAATACTACCTGTTTCAAAAATAATACTGAGAGAGTTGAGGAATATAGGGTGAAGTTATGAGATGTTCAGAGAAGGTTATTGAGTGACATATGTAAACTTAATTAATAAACAGATCTTGAAATCAATAATTCTCACATACCTTTCTCCATGATAAAATTGATGAATGGATACAACTAGTGTTTCTCTCCCTTGACGGTTCTGTTCTGTTCTCTCTACGTACGTGATGGCTAGGGTTTGAGATTACACCTTATGTCAGGGAGAGGACCTAGTTATATATAACATTAGCGGGCCTTAATCTGCTATTTCCATCAAACAACAGTTACCCATTAAATTGCTCCAATAAGCCCAATAATAATTAGTATCAATTATATTTATTTATTAATCCATTAAGTCACGTGAGACATAAATTCTTACATTCTCCCACTTGGATCATGTGACTTAACATCATGGACAAAATAAATAAATAATCAAACATAAAATTGCGCAAAAGACTAAATAATTTACTTTCATTGGGCTTCATCATAATTTCATAATTAAGAATAAAAACTAATTCGAGTCATGGCGGTTGTACATCACATAATTGACATAGTCCCTTCCATGTACCACAAATCAGACTTCTTCTTAACATGACCGTAACTAGGAGCACATTATGGTCCAACATAATATTCTAATATATATACTTGTTTCGTTTATTTCAAACCAATAATGCATGCTAATAGAAACAAGCAATCAGAAACATATAATAATTTGAGCTCAGAGTATCAATCGTTCAAAATAAACATTAATCTAAACATCATTAACAATAACGCCCATGCTTTCAACATGTTCAGTAAATGTCTTGGGCGACAATCCTTTTGTTAAAGGATCAGCTATCATAAGATTTGTGCTAATATGTTCTATTGACACTCTTTGTTTCTGAACATCATCCTTCACGACTAAGTACTTTAGCTCCATATGCTTAGCACCTTTAGAGTACTTGTCATTTTTAGAGAAAAACACTACTGCGGAGTTATCACAATACATTTTCAGCGGCCTAGCAATACTGTCGACAATTCTAAGCCCTGAAATAAAATTCCGCAGCCAATTAGCCTGAATCGTAGCCTCAAAACATGCTACAAATTCAGCTTCCATAGTAGATACAGCAACAATTGATTGCTTTGCACTCTTCCATGATATTGCTCCTCCGGCTAGAAGAAATACATAGCCAAAAGTGGATTTTAGCGAATCCACACATCCAGCAAGATCAGAGTCCGAGTAACCAATCACTTCAAGCTGATCAGACCTCTTATATGTAAGCATGTGATCTTTCGTTCCCTGCAAGTACCTCAAAACCTTCTTTGTAGCTTTCCAGTGTTTCATTCCTGGATTACTTTGGTATCTACCCAACATTCCAGCTGCAAAGCTTATGTCTGGTCGAGTACAAGTCTGAGCATACATAATATTCCCAACAACAGATGCATACGGAATTGTTTCCATCTGTTTTCGTTCCAAATTATTTTTAGGACATTGAGCGAGACTAAATTTGTCTCCTTTATGAATTGGAACGGGCGATGATGAGCACTTTTCCATTCTGAATCTCTCTAGTATTTTATTAATATATGCTTTCTGAGACAATCCTAAAAGTCCTTGTGATCTATTTCGGAATATTTCTATTCCTATCACGTAACTTGCCTCACCCATATCTTTCATTTCAAAATTACTAAAGAGAAACTTCTTTGTCTCGTGAAGGAGACCAAGATCATTAGTTGCAAGCAAAATATCATCAACATACAAAACCAAAAATACGATCTTACTCCCACTGACCTTCAAATATATACACCGGTCAACAGTGTTTTCCTTAAATCCGAAGGACATAACAGTATCATTAAACTTCAAATACCATTGACGGGAAGCTTGTTTAAGACCATATAATGATTTCTTTAGTTTGCATACCATGTGTTCCTTTCCTTCAACCAAGAAACCTAATGGTTGATCCATATACACATCATCCTCTAAATCTCCATTAAGAAAGACAGTTTTCACATCCATTTGATGTAGCTCTAAGTCATAATGAGCTACTAGTGCCATGATAATTCTTAAGGAATCCTTTCGAGAGACTGGCGAGAAAGTCTCTTTATAATCGATTTCTTCCTTCTGAGTAAAACCTTTAGCAACAAGTCTAGCCTTGTAGCGCTCAAGATTGCCATGAGAGTCACGTTTAGTCTTAAAGACCCATTTACAACCGACTCTCTTGCAACCTTCAGGTAATTCTACAAGATCCTAAACATCATTCTGTTCTAAAGATTTTAACTCTTTTTTCATGGCTTTTAGCCATTTCTCAGAATTATCGCAACTAATGGCTTGTGAATATGAGACTGGATCATCATCCTTAATGCTTAATTCATTTTCCATTTCATGTAGATATACCACATAATCATCAGAAATAGCTGGTCTTCTTTCTCTTTCAGACCTCCTTAAAAGTTATTTCTTGCGGTACTTCTACAATAGGTTCATTTTGAATTATGGGATCATTATTGTGTTCATCACCTTCATTGTTGTTTGCTACAACTGCAGGAGGAACACGCACTTTATTGTTAGAAAAATAAGTTACGGGAACTTCAATTCTAACTTCATTAATTTCCACATTTCGTGGAATTTCACTCCCACTAATTTCACTATTCTCAATGAACCTCGCATTTCCAGACTCAACAATTCTCATACTATGATTAGGACAGTAAAATCTATACCCCTTTGATTTATCTGGATAACCAATAAAGTAACCACTTATGGTTCTTGCATCCAGTTTCTTTTCTTGTGGATTATATATCCTTACTTCTGCCTGGCAACCCCAAACATGCAGGTGCCTTAAACTAGGTTTCCTATTCGTCCACAGTTCAAAAGGTGTCTTCGGAACTGCCTTACTAGGAACCCGGTTTAACAAGTACATGACAGTTTTTAAGGCATACATCCACAAACAAATGGGTAAAGAACAATTACTTAACATACTCCTAACCATATCCATTAAGGTTCTATTATGCCTTTCTGATACACCATTTTGTTGTTGTGTACCCGGCATTGTGTATTGAGCACAAATACCACGACTTTGGAGGAGTTTATCAAATGGACCCGGGTGTTGCCTTGTTTCATCAAATCTTCCATAATACTCACCACCTCTATCAGACCTTACAACTTTCACCTTTTTGTCCAATTGCATTTCTACTTCATTCAAGTAGATTTCTAAGGCATCCACTGCTTGAGATTTCTTATACAGTAGATAGACATAACCATAACGTGAATAGTCATCGATAAATGTAATGAAGTATCTTTTCTTTCCGAAAGAAGGAACATCAAAAGGTCCACATATGTCAGTATGCACAATTTCAAGAAGCTGAGTGCTTCTCGTGGCTCCTTTCTTTGTGTGTTTTGGTAGTTTCCCTTTGATACAATCCACACAAATGTTCATGTCCGTAAAATCTATATCAGGAAGAACTTCATTCTTTACAAGTCTTTCCATCCTTTCTCTAGAAATGTGACCCAAACGTTTATGCCACAAGAAAGCAGAACGTTCATCCACTAAACTACGTTTAGTGCCAACATTATGATGCAGAGTAAGGGCAGTTTCAGAATACAAACCATTCAAATTCAGTTTATATAAACCATCACAAAGAATACTAGTACCAATGAGATGATTATTCTTAAATAAACTGAAACATCCATTGCCAAAATTAAAGGTAAATCCAGCAACGTCGAGTTTAGATAAAGAAACTAAGTTTCTAGATAAACTAGGTACATAAAAAGTTTCCAATAAATCTAAATGACGCCCAGTGTCAAGGATTAAACGATAAGTCCTGACAGCTTCCACTGGAGCTTTCATTCGATTGCCCATGAAGACGAACTTCTCATTTGGACTTATGGTTCGGATCGTAAGGAATCCCTGCATCGTGTTAGAAACATGAGTCGTACATCCAGAATCAATCCACCATGTATCATGGGGAACTTCAGTTAAGTTTGATTCGAAACATACATAAGCATTCTGCTTACCTTTCTTTTCGAACCAAGCCTTACGTTTCAGACAATCCTTTTGGATATGTCCCGGCTTGCCACAGAAATGACAGTTATTGCCCCTTGGCTCTTTCTTCTGGATTTGCAAGGACGCCTCATTAACCTTTAATGGTCCTTTGCCCTTACCATGTTTCTTCACAAACTTCTTTCCAGCTCCTTGATTTCCTTGGTGGCTCACATAATAAATAGAGTGACTTCCTAAGTTCTTAAGCCTCGTTTCCTCTTGAACTAACATACTGTGCAGTTCATGCACATTCCATTTATCTTTCATGGTGTTATAGCTCATTTGGAAAGGGCCGTACTCAGTGGGTAATGAGTTAAGAACAAACTGTACTAGGAAGTTATCATTCACAGCCATACCCAAGGACTTAAGTTTTGCTGCAATGTTCGTCATTTTCAATGACGTGCTCATGCATAGTACGCGAACCATCAAATTTCATGTTGGTCAGCGTACTCATTAGTGTCCCAGCAAGAGACTTATCAGCTGTTTGGGAGCGCTCTCCCACTAAACCCATAAATTCTTTAGCACTTTCAGTTTTGGGGAGAGTTGTCTTAATACTGTCAGTGACAGTCATTCTCAGAAACATCAGACTTAGTCTGTTTGACCTTTCCCAAGCTTTATAATAGGCTCTGTCATCCTCACTGCTATCATCAGTAAGAGCAGCAGGCTTCTCTTCCGTAATGGCAAGATCAAGATCCATAACTCCAAGATGGAATTGGACTTTCTCTTCCCAATCAGAGAAGTTTAGCCCATTAAAAACCGGAACAGACGATACGTGAGAACTTACATTGGGAACAAGTACTGCATAATAAAAGTTTACGTAAGTGTTTTGAGACATAAAACACATGCTATTCATATAAGACTTTCAAACAATAATTAATGTATATTTATGTTCTCCTTTGGGTGATACATCAATATACATAACATAATGATGCTAATAAATTTTAACATTATTCGGCATAACATATACCAATTAGACTTATTTACTACATTTGAGTATATAAATAAACTAACAGTACATGTCAATTTCCTACAATTATATTCATGAATTATAAGAACAAACAATCAACCTTTGGGCGATTCATAATGCCTTATAACCATGAATTTCAATATACCCATAATCCAACAATCATAAATTAGCATCCATTATAATATGGGTAATTGAATAAATTATCATTAATTTAGAATCAAATCAGCATACAAGTTTGACCACTTTGGTGATTAACAAGCTTTCATAATATTTGATTCCAAAATATTCACATAATAAGTTATGTGTGACAATTCCTAATCCATACGAATCAATACAGAACGTGACAATTCGTAAGAAATTCCATTATATCTCATAAATAAACAATAAGGCAATTTACAATTATTCATGTTTGTCAATTCAATATCTACTGTTTAATTTCGTCCAAAACAGTAATATGCATAAAGGAATTATAGAATTAATTCTTTCACACCAAAGCATCAATAATCCTATTCCGAAAATTAGCGAAAGAAGTAATCATATATTGGGAATAACCATTGCATATGTATGTGTAATCATCAATAATAATCAAGTAATCATTACAAGACCAATTTTCATTCACGGAATTTGTCACACAATTCCGTGACATACGATTATCACATACGATTCATAAACGTGAAATTTTGGCAATTCAAATAATTCGTTCTGGCAGCGGAAATCATAATACCAAATTCGCAATTAGGTTTCAAGTAAATCGACATATCATCGATGGAGAATTATATGATTCCAGAACACACGTGCTCTGATACCACATGTAAACTTAATTAATAAACAGATCTTGAAATCAATAATTCTCACATACCTTTCTCCATGATAAAATTGATGAATGGATACAACTAGTGTTTCTCTCCCTTGACGGTTCTGTTCTGTTCTCTCTACGTACGTGATGGCTAGGGTTTGAGATTACACCTTATGTCAGGGAGAGGACCTAGTTATATATAACATTAGCGGGCCTTAATCTGCTATTTCCATCAAACAGCAGTTACTCATTAAATTGCTCCAATAAGCCAATAATAATTAGTATCAATTTTATTTATTTATTAATCCATTAAGTCACGTAAGACATAAATTCTTACAACATACATACTACTGATCTGATTGCTCAAGAACAAATGTTATTAAAGGAACTGGAGAAGTGGAGTTTGATATAAGAGAGCATTTGGAAGCAAAAGTCTAGAATTGAATGGCTGCAAATTGGTGATTCCAACACCAAATTCTTCCATTCTTATGTTAAAGCCAGAAATAATGCTAATACAGTAAGAGGGCTTTGCAGAGGAGATGGAACAAGGTGCACTACACAGGAACAAATCAAACTTGAAGTGGAAACTTCTACCAGAATTTGATGGGAAGGGCTGCAAGGGAACTACCAATGGTGGATCAGGCTGTCTTAAAGTTAGGACCTATTTTGCAGGCTGAGAATAGAATTAAACTGTGTGCACCTTGTACAGATCATGAAGTGAAACTGGCTTTGTTCAGTATGAAATCAAGTAAAGCACCAGGGATTGATGGATATAATGTTTTTGTCTTCAAAAAAGCAAGGCATATTATTGGAAAGGACATTATTGAGTCAGTGCAACAATTCTTTGAAATAGGTTTTCTACCAAGAGAAGTGAATATGGCCATGATCACACTGATTCCTAAGTGTGAAAATGCAATAGAAGTGAAGGACTACAGACCTATAGCCTGCTGCACCATCTTATATAAGATAATTGCTAAGGTTTTGGCGAATAGGTTGGTGGGAGTGTTGGACCCTCTTATTAGCCATTCACAGTCAGCATTTGTGAAAGGAAGACTTATCTTCGACAACATCATTATGAGCCATGAGCTGGTAAAGGGGTATCAACGAAAGGCAGTTTCTCCAAGATGCATGATCAAAATAGACATACAAAAAGCTTATGATTCCATTGAGTGGCCATTTCTAAAATATGTTATGCTGGGATTGGGATTTCCATATCAGTTTGTTTAGTAGATCATGGAATGTGTTACAGGAGTTGCTTACACTATAAGTATTAATGGAGAACTAACTGAACCATTTACAGCTAGAAAGGGTTTGAGACAAGGCGATCCAATCTCTCCCTATCTATTTGTTATTTGTATGGAGTATCTCAACAAGTGTTTTATGGAATTGAGAGGAGATAGGTTGTTTCACTTTCACCCTAAATGTAAAAGGATTAACCTAATCCACTTGTGCTTTGCTGATGATTTGCTTATGTTCAGCAATGGAGATAGCAGATCTGTTTAGTAGCTGATGAAGGCTTTTATGAAGTTCTCTAATGCATCGGGTTTGACTATGAACCAGCTAAAAAGTTGTATATATTTTGGGGGTGTAAGAGAGGAGGTGGTGACTGATATTCTACAGATAACTGGAATGAGTCAAGGGCAATTACCTTTCAAATATTTAGGGGTGCCTTTATCCTCTAAAAAACTGACTGTAATGCAGTGTATACCTTTGGTGAAGAAGATTGTTGGGAGAATCGATTGTTGGTCTTCAAAGTTGTTATCTTATGCAGGCCGTGTGCATCTGATTCGATCAGTCATATTTGGTATTCAAGCCTACTGGAGCCAAATTTTTATACTTCCACAGAAGGTGATCAAACTTATCCAAACTGCATGTCGCACTTTTCTGTGGACAGGAAAATCTGCAATATCTCGAAGAGCTCTCATAGCATGGGACAAAGTGAGCCTTCCTCAAGCAGCTGGGGGTCTAGGAATTGTGAATCTACGAGTATGGAATGCAGCAGCCATTGGTAAAATGTACTGGAACGTACACAAGAAGAAAGATTCTAGTTGGATAAAGTGGGTTCATGAATTCTATATCAAGGGTAGAGATGTGATAACAATGCCCATCCCAGGTCAATGCTCATGGATGATTAAGAAGATCTTGGAAGCAAGGAGATATATTAATCATGATGAGATCACAGGTAACTCAAAATTCTCCATTCGAAGAGCCTATTTAGCAATGTTGGGAAAGTTGCCTAGTGTAGGTTGGAGAAAACTGATGAGTCATAATGCAGCACCACCCAAAACAATCTTTATCAGCTGGCTTCTCATGCACAATGGTCTTGCTACGTGTGCATACCTACAGAAAATTGGGTAACATGTGGATAGTATATGTTGCTTCTGTGGACAAGATACAGAAAGCACGGAGCACATGTTCTTTGCGTGTGATTTTACAGGAGAGGTTTGTGAACGATTGACAACGGGTTGTGGAATAAGTAGATATCGACAAGGCTGGAGTGCTGAGAGAGTTCCTACTTACACAATGCAGGTCGAAGAGTGGTATACAAAGTATGTATAGATGTGCCTTTACTGTTGCTGTTTACCTGCTATGGAGAGAAAGAAATGCCCGGCGTATGGCAGGTAAAAGAATGGAGATTGAGGAGGTGGTGTACCAAGGGAAGGTGACGCTCGCAATTTGTGGGCAAAAAGATAGGAGATTACGGCGGTTCTTATATGTCTAGAGTGCATGGCGGTAGTTTATTTGAATTTGTACTGTAGCATGCCCTGAGTTTAGGTAGGAGAAAGTGCTTTTGTTCCTTAAATTCTTATTGGTGAATAAAATCAACTATTTACCAAAAAAAAAACATCTATTGACATATGACAAGTATTGAATAAATAATAAAATGTATTTATAATAATAATTTAATATCAATTTTAATTTAAATATTTATCATAATTAAATAATAAAATTTATATACTTCTTGGACTAAATTAAATTATATTCAACCTTCTTGACAAAGCATTAATTATCTTAATCATCAAAATATATATTGTAGTAAAATAAACTAATATTATTAATATGAATTTACATTCATTAAGAATTAGACTTGTCTTCGTGTTTCTAAATACACACAAAGTCTTATAAAATACAAACTCTTATTGGAATGGCACATACACGAAAAATTCCATATAAATATTAGTATTAAATGTTGATTTAATATTTTATTCTAATATTCTTTAGTTATACAAGTGCATATGGAATTTACTTATGCAATAAAATGTAAAAATTAGTAAATTATTTTATTGTCCTTAGTTTGAAATATATTATAAGATTATTATAGGCGATGTGCATTTTGCCACAAGACACTTTTTTATATAGGTATAGATAGATAGATTAGGTGTTTTTTTTTTTTTTTTTTTTTGAATTTGTTTTAGTGCGTATTTTATATGAAAATCGTAATCATCATTTTTACCTCTATATATTTTTGTTTCGATACTTGACATGAATTTTAAAATAATTAAAGATACGCATTTTAGGAAAAGTGCTCGTTGAATCCTTAGCATTTACAAAATTATTTATTGAGTTTTATACAAATTTGAAATTATAATGATGCTTATTTTTGTTTAATACGAGATTAATTGTCTTTAATTAAAAAATATGACATTTTTTTGTTATAAATAATCTAATAATCACGAAAATTCATTAATGATATACTCCCTCCGGCTCAAGACTCGTGACACCTTTCTTTTCCTTCTTTTCGGTACGCATTTCCACGCTTCCTTTCGGGACCCGTAAACGAAAAAATACTTTAAAAAATTATTTTAAAACCCACTATCGAGAAGCGTGGAAATACGTGCCGAAAAGAAAAAAAAGAAAGGTGTCACGAGTCTTGAGCCGGAGGGAGTATATCCATTCAATATTATTATTATTATTATTATTATTATTATTATTGAAATTTCCTAGCCCGACCAGCTAGTCCGAAAAGCAAAGGATTAAGATTGAGGTCAAAAAATTTCAGTATGAAAAACATTAAGCCTGATTAATTCGCACTGAAAATAGCTCAAGCAGATAAAACTTGAAAAACCAAATGAGTTATCGATTGACATCCCTAGTCATACTACTAGTTCCCTAAGGCCTTGATTTAGTTCATACCGCCTCAACTCCAAAGTTATGCCGCCAATTGTTTGAAGTACTATTGGATTTTCTAAAAAAAAAATAAAAAAAAATAGAATGCTATTTCAATGCAAAATAATACGAATGGAGGATTTCTGTGATATTATTATTTTTGGATGCTTTCTACAAAAATAGCAGTACTTGTTTTTGGATTATGAAATTAGTCTTAGGTGTGAAATTTAATTAATCGTTTGATCTTCTCCACACTTAACCTTTGGGCTGACGTAAATTGTTTTTTAAAACTCATTTGGACCACGGCAAGAACAGATGGATTTAGTAGTCTAAACTAAACTGATTATTTCCAGTTTCCAAATATATACCTATTTAAAGCACATCTGCACATGGTTTTACTCTTGAGAAGGTTGCGAAGGGAACAATAAAAGAGACCCATGAAAACTGAAATGCTGCTGCAAAGGTCAATAATTATAGTACTAAACTATGATTAGCAGTATCCCACATCGAATATTTACAAAACAAACAACCCGTACTTAATTCAAGTAGAAAGCAACCAATGTCACGACCTTACTTGAACAGGATCTGTTCTATAGGCTCGTACCTCTGTATCCTTGAGTTCTAAGGAGATAGGAAACCAAGTCTGGTTGATGAACCACGGCTGCTTGACCAGAGCGTGATTAACAGCTCTGAGTTGACTCGTTTACCGAGCCACTCGTGCAGTAGAGGATCGTTCTCGATTGGCTTTGGCCTGTCGGGATGGTTGAGCAGCTGTCTGACAGACTCACCCTACTTTTTTGCCTACTCCTATCTTTATTTCTTAGTTCTAGTGCTCTGCTACTATACAACCTTTTAACTATAGACGGTTGAGAAACATATATATATAATTTTCTTCGTATTAGGAAAACTTCATAGTGGCTCATGGTTCATTTTACTAAGGCCATTTGTATTGAGAAACGTATTGTTGTAATCTGTAATTCTGTATGCATTTGTTTAGACAAGGAAAGTTCATAAGCCATGAATCATCGAACCGTATGTCACGACATCGGGTGACATACCCTCATCAGACAAAGTCGAGAGAAGAGTTGGCCGAGAGCTTGGTCTGCCATTCGATCCTTGCACAGACCATCAATAACTGTGTTATACATAACGCGCGAACATTAGGTTTGCAGGTTCCTCTTTCCAGTAACACGAGCAATTCAAGTGCCTCGAGAGTGTGTCCACTCTTGCACAGCCCATTCATCACAGTAACATAAGTACGTTCATCAGTTTCGCACAATCGCTCATCCAACAACTTCTTACGCAGTTTCATTGCCTCATGGGTGTCTCCAACAGAGAATAGTCCTTTAATAAGAGCATCCCTAAGAAGCATTTCCTCGAACAGTTAGAGGGCAAGATGGTTTCTACTTCTGCTTATTTATTTCTTGACGAATGAAACAGTACCATATGAACTCAAAATTATTTTCCTATAAAGTAGCTAACCGAAACCGAACTATTGAACACCATTAGTTTGTTTTAGTATTTAGGAAATCTAAACTGAATTTCTTAAAAAACAAAAAAAGTAAAAAAAGAAAAACTAAATTTAATTGTCTGTATGCAGAGATATAAGTTAGGATGACAGCTGCTCTAATACTTTATATGAGTATATATCCAAATCTATTCAATTCAAAGCATTCATGTGGTTTCTCTTTAAAAGTTGCGACAGCAGAATATTATCTATAAAAGAAACAAATAAGTTTTTGTTTTTGCTTGTGTAATTCACAAGTCACGTGCCCTAAATCATTACCGGGCCGGGCCGCTGTAATTTTAACAATACTTCTTTCATTTGGGCTCTTATTTGTAGAATATGGGCTAATTCAACTTTTCAAAATTTATGCTTCTCCGCAAGTACTATATTTTAGTGTCCAAATCATTTGGGTACAGTAATGCAAAATTATTTGAGAGCAATATAAGTTATTTGCTTCTTGTTTCACAATCAATTGTTAGAATTTTAAGTATTATTTAATCAAACAAACATTTAATGAAGAACAGGTATAGAAGTTGTAAAATCCGTATAAACTAAAATAAAAATTAAATTAGTAATAGACGAATAGTTGAAATTGGAATAGAAGGAAAAATGAGCTGTATCTAGAATCGAATAATCTCTTGAAAATTTCTACTTTTTTTAGCAACACGAGCTAATCATATCCATTCACTTACACTTCACTGATCAGTCCCACGCCAAAAATTCCAACATTAGAAAAATTATAAATAATTGGGTGCATGATGATTCTGGTAGGGCCAATATTTAAAAATATTAGAAATTTTCCATTCAATATAAAATAGCTCCAAGACAAGCTACTCCTAGAATTTTTAAATCCCATCAACTCATCACCAATAATACATTTTCACACACCCATAGCCGATGAATACACATCCCAATTACAGTATGCTAATCGTGTACTAAAATTAATTTTCTATATTTATTTTTTCAGTTTTGCAATATTTTGATTCAATATAATTTTACACTAATTGATGACTAGGGTTCACCAATCCAATTAGAATTTATTAATTATTTTTCAATATTTAATTTCAATTTTATTAGTTAAAAAATGAAGGAAAAAAGCTAAAAACATAATTCTATACTCTATTTGAATTAACGAACTATTTTTAATCAGTTGTATAATATTAGAATAAATCACATTATACTTGAATTGAAAAAAAAAATTAAAAAAAATCGATTTTGGTACACTATACTAAAAACATAGAATGCTATCCGACCACAAATACCAAAAAATAAAATAAAAATCAGCATTCACAATTCCATAAGAAGAAGCCACAAAAGTTCAGAAAAAGAAAAAAGAAGGAAAAAAAAAAAATCAACAATCACAATTTTTGATTGCATCTCTTATTGCAACGACGATAGTCGAAACATTTTCGATCTACTTGCCCGCGGGCTCCAGGCCTTTGATCTGAAGGACACGATGACAGCTATAGACCTGACAGAAGCCCTGCAAGCACATGAGCGCCACCATCACCACCGCCGCCAGGAAGGTGAGGATCCTCCACGACCCGAACACGTACTCCCTCATGAAATTCCCCATCCTAACCTTCCACCTCCGGCCGTAAAACCTGTTGACGTCAGCAATCACCGCGTCGAGCGAGGGCACTCTCGTCAACCTCACCGACTTGCTCATCCCGTTCCACAGCTCCGCCACCTCCCTCTCGCTCTTCAGGTGGTTGTTTATTATCCCCCTCCGGCACAGCAGCCTCGCGTCGACATCGGTGTCGATGATCCCGTTCATCAGCTCCGTGTACCGCCCCAGCACCATCGCCCCCGCCGCCGCCCCCGCCTCGTACGCCACCAGGTTGCGGAGGACCACCTCCGAGTTCTCGTCGACTCGGATCACCGGAATGTGTAAGATTAGGGATTTCTCGTCGAAGGCGAAGCTCGAGATCCCTCCGGTCGCCGGTACGAACTCTACTCCGGCCTCGAGGAGTTGTGAGATTGAAGGGATGGCGATCTCCTCTAGCAATGGAGGTTTTTCCTCCTTGTTCGCTTCTTCGTCGTCTTCGCCTTCTCCGTCTCCGTCGTCTTTCTTCTTGCTGTAGGCGGAGAACATGTTCTCGAGGGGCTGCTTGAAGGCTTTTAAAATCGGGATGTTGGAGAGAATCGTCCATGGTAGCTTCAGCACGAGCTTCATCGGTTTGGAGAAGATGACTCCTTTCACGATTTGTACAGGCTTTCTCATGGCGCCGGAAAGTATCGGCCACACTATCCCGCGCAACTGAGTCACGTGAGTCGACTCAGCGAGTTCCTCCTCTCCGTCTTCTCCTCCCTTCTTTCCGTCTTCCTCTTCGTCTATATCGATCTCGAAAGACGAAGAAGGGGCTCGATCGGCTTTCGGGACGATGTAGTTGTAGAGAAACTCGAGCAAATGAGCGCAGTCGCTCACCGCCGCCGTCTCGGAGCTCTCCGCCGCCGTGTTGAAGGGGGACAAGTTCTTGCTCAGGCCGGTGAGGATAGCGAGAACTCTCTCATCCGCCATTTCTACAGAAGAAAACTGCAGCTCGAACATCTTCCTCATCACGATTAATGGAATCTGATTCTCAAGCATGATTATATCTCTCAAAATCTCGTTGTGTGCAGTTTTATTCCCGGCAAAATCGATCAAATGCGCCATTCTTGAAGGGATTCGAGTAATAATCTTCCCTTCTTTCACCGCACAAACTTGCAGAAACTCGAACAAGAACGAGACGTCGAGGGCCATCATCCAGGCAAGGGCGTCGGGCCCGAAGCCCACGGGCCGGTGGTAGCTGGCCCGAACCAGGACGTCGAGCTTGAGGAGATGCTCGACTAGGTTTTTCAGCTTTAGGTTTTGCAGCTCCTTCTGGTTCCTCTTGGCTGCGGCTACCTTGTACTTCTCCATGTCGTAGAGCTCGGCACGGAGATGGTGGTAGGGGCCGATCGCGACTTGCTGCGGCACGTAGGAGTCAGGATCGGTCGCCATTAGGGCTTTTGGGACCGCGAAGATGGTGACCGGGATCTCGGTGTCTTCTTCGAGCTCGTGTTCGTCTAGGGTTTTCTCCATGTTTTTCACCCATAGGGTTTCGTCGTAGTGAGGCCGATTTTGAGAATTATTCGACGTATTTTGGTTATTTTGTGACTTCATATTTTGCAAAATTGTATGAAAGATGAGAAGGATTTGTTTCGAGTTGATGGTTTTTTTTTTGAGTGAAGAAGTTGTGGTTTAAATAGTGGGTTTGATTGGGGAGAAGGAGAACAATGAGTTCCTCGTTAGTTACTATTGTAATAAAATATGGAGAATGGATGTGAATGTTGAGAATTAGTGATCGGCTTGCTAGTTTTGATTGGATGTTAATTAATGATTTGTATTTATTTTATTTTTAATTCGACCAATAATGAGCGAGATTCCGGTAGGTAAAATATAAAAAGAAAAGTCCAAAGTGAAAAAACCATGTGATACTGCGTGTTTGATTAATTATTGAGGTATTAATTAATTAATTATGGATCTTGAATTAGACAGACTGTTGCCATGCTTCGCTGTTCACGCATTTCATTTTGAATAAATGAATGGGCTTGATTGTGTGTGTAATTTTATATAATGATGTTTGAATTGTAATGGTTTGGATTATTATTTACACAATCAGACAAATTTTCACTTTCACATTACAAGGTTATTAATTAGCACCACATTTATGGTTCGCACTTCAGTTATACTATTATTTTAATTATCTACTCTAGTGCTTACACAAAAATTTAAGATTACGCATGCGCGCTCTAAATAGATTTAGCTAAATTATGAACGATTTTCTATATTCTATATGTCCATGAATGCTCCTCTATGGAGACCCAAGCTACTAGTCTCAACAAAAGATAGAAAAACTATACGAAATAAAATAAAGAATCTTTCTTATATAAGTCATTCCTAAAAGAGGCAAAGATAACATAATAAATATATGCATGGTGCGACAATTCTAATTATAAGTATTTTAAGGTGCTGCCAAAACCAAATCGATCTGGCAGTTGCATGATAGTTTCAGACAAAATAGATTTCTGTATCCACCTCAATTATTATTGAGGAATTGTAGTGTTTTGTCCCTTTAGTTATAAGAATACTAAATTTTGCCCACATTATAAGCCAACACAAATTTTGCCCATTTTCTATGTAGAAGGACAAATATGCCCTTAATTGTTTGATTTAATTTTCTTTTGTATTTCCCCTTCCCCTCAATGTATCTGCTTCGACATCTTCTTCATCATCTTGTTGGTTTGAATTTTTCTGGTAGCATAGGGTTTTTGCCGGATAATCGAAACATTTTCGATCTACTCGCCCGCGGGCTCGAGGCCTTTGATCTGAAGGATTCGATGACAGCTATAGACCTGACAGAAGGCCTGCAAGCACATGGGCGCCACCATCACCACCGCCGCCAGGAAGGTGAGGATCCTCCACGACCCGAACACGTACTCCCTCATGAAATTCCCTATCCTAACCTTCCACCTCCGGCCATAAAACCTGTTTACGTCAGCAATCACCCGCGTCGAGCGAGGGCACCCTCGTCAACTTCACCGACTTGCTCATCCCGTTCCACAGCTCCGCCACCTCCCTCTCGCTGTGGTTGTTTCTTATCCCCCTCTGGCACAGCAGCCTCGCGTCCACCTCCGTGTCGATGATCCCGTTTATCAGCTCCGTGTACCGCCCCAACACCGCCGCCCCCGCCTCGTACGCCACCAAGTTGCGGAGGACCACCTCCGAGTTCACGTCGACTCGGATCACCGGAATGGATAAAATTAGGGTCTTCTCGTCGAAGGCGAAGCTCGAGATCCCTCCGGTCGCCGGTACGAACTCTACTCCGGCCTCGAGGAGCTGGGAGACTGAAGGGATGGCGATTTCCTCTAGCAATGGAGGTTTTTCCTTCTTGTTCGCTTCTTCGTCGTCTTCGCCTTCGCCGTCGTCTTTCTTCTTGCTGTAGGTGGCAAACATGTTCTCGAGCGGCTGCTTGAAGGCTTTCAAAATCGGGATGTTGGAGAGAATTGTCCATGGCAGCTTCACCACTAGCTTCATCGGTTTGGAGAAGATGACTCCTTTCATGATTTGTACAGGCTTTTTAATGGCGCCGGAAACCATGGGCCACACTATCCCGCGCAACTGAATCACGTGAGTCGACTCAGCGAGTTGCTCCTCCCTTCTTTCCGTCTTCCTCTTCTTCTATATCGATCTCGAAAGACGGAGAAGGGGCTCGATCTGCTTTCAGAACGATGCAATTGTAGAGAAACTCGAGCAAATGAGCGCAGTCACTCACCGCCGCCGTGTTGAACGGAGATAGGTTCTTGCTCAGGCCGGTGAGGATGGCGAGAACTTTCTCATCCGACATTTCCGAAGAAAAAAACTGCAGTTCGAACATCTTTGATAGAGCTCGTCTTCTCTATTGGGGAGGGGGTCCGGCGCCTTGGATATCAAGGTCAGCGGCGACGAGTGCTGAGCGCGGGATTCGTTCCCGTCGGCAGCAAGCGTGAGACTCACTTGGCGTGAGGAAGAAGAAGAAACTAGGGCAAATTTTAGTATTTTCTCATTGCTTGTCTTTCAATTAATGAACAAAGCCCTATTTATACTCTAGACCCTAGGTTGATTCGACCTAACCCTAGTCCGGGAAAGAACCAACAAGAAAACCCGAACGGAGCTTATAATACGCTCGACCCAATAATACCATAATAATTAATAACAAATCCCAATTAAATAAAATATATCTAATAATAATTAATCATCAAAACGTCTTGGCGGCTTAAGTCGATCCCGTGGCCGCAGGGATCTCGGAGCAGACTCGTTCTCGACTTCCTTGTCCTTGGCATTCGTGATCGTCGTCTCTTCAGCGGTGCTACCCTCTGCCTCCGTCGATGTAGCATGCATGGGAATCGTATCAACTCCCCCCTGGTTAGGAGCCACCTTGCCCTCGAGGTGGAGGTCAGGAAAAAGATTGCGAATACGGTGCACCGGTTCCCATGAAGGATCAGCGCTGTCCGACCAACGAACCAAGACATGATCAACAGCCGTGCCATCATCCCACAGCGTGCGGGTGTCGAGAATCTCCACCGGGCACGCGACAAGCCGGTCGCCACAATATCCAAGGGTAGAGGCACATGGGGCGACGTATCATCTGCAATAAATTCACGTAACAAACTAACATGGAAAATGTTATGTATATGACTACCTTCCGGAAGGCGCAGACGATAAACGACGGGTCCAAGTCTTTCCAAAATCTCAAAAGGTCCATAATAGCGCCGCGCCAACTTTGCTGACAAAGGCCAAGCCACGGAGTGCTGCCTATAAGGTTGCAACTTTAACCAAACAAACTTGCCCACTTCAAATTCCACATGGCGACGGTGCTTATTAGCGGTAGCACACATTTGTTGTTGAGCTCGTTCGAGATTTTTGCGTAATTTGACGAGCAACTCCCCACGTTGCCGTATCAAATCAGCGATTGGTGGAGGAGTGCGAGCAGACGGCAAGGCCGCAACCAACTGAGGCGGCGCGCGGCCGTAAAGAGCCTGGTACGGCGACACTCCCAATGCCGCATGATGGAAGCAATTAAAGGCTAATTCCGCTCAAGGAAGAAAATTGCTCCACTTTGAAGGTTTGTCGGCTGTAAAAGCCCTCAAATACTGTTCGAGACCACGGTTGCGCACCTCAGTTTGGCCATCGGACTGAGGATGATAAGCAGTGGAAAAATGAAGTTTGGTGCCACTAAGACGGTGCATTTCTTCCCATGTAGCATTGAGGAAGACAGGATCACGGTCAGATACGAGCGTCTTCAGAAAACCATGGTGGCGCACAACATTGTTGATAAACACATGAGCGACGCGGATGGCGTCGAATTTCGTCGGAAGAGGTGCGAAGTGAGCGTACTTCGAGAGTCTGTCCACCACGACCATAATGGCTGTGTAACCGCGCGATGGAGGAAGGCCGGTAATGAAGTCCATCGACACATCATCCCAGACTTGTGACGGAATAGGCAGCGGTTGAAGCAAACCTGCGGGTTTCTGCGTCGAGTATTTGGTAGACTGGCACGTGTTGCACGAGGCTACAAAGGTTTTGACATCATGCCGCATCTTCGGCCAATAAAACCCGTTGGCAAGAAGCTTGAAAGTGCGGTCGAACCCCGGGTGACCCGCCAAAGGAGTACTGTGATGTTCATGGAGAAGAGAATGTTTCCACGCGGAGTGTGGACTCAGTAGGATGCGGCGGTGAAAGAAGATCAGCCCATCGGAGTAGGAGAGGTGTGGGGCAGCGGCACCACTACGAATGTCCGCGATGAGTTTCTGGAGGTCGGGCAGCGACGCTGTCTCGGCACGCAAGTCATCGAGAAGGTCCGGACGAGGACGTGAGAGCTGAACGAGATGAGCGCTCGCTGCTGCGGGGTCGGCGACGTCAGTGTTATCCGCTTCACGCCGAGAGAGTGTATCGGCGACTTGATTCGAAGCTCCCGTTTTGTATTCGATGTGAAATTTGTAGCCCAACAACTTCCGCACATAAAAATGTTGGTCCGGTGTCTGTACTATTTGCTGCAGAAGATCCTTCAAACTCTTCTGATCACTACGTATCACGAATTCTCGTCCCAACAAATACTGTCGCCATTTGTGCACCGCTTCCACGATGGCGTATAACTCTTTGTGGTAGGTGGAGGCACTGCGACGACGCGGTGCAAGCGGAAGTAACTCATAAAATTCATGATCCGACGAAGAAGTAGACATAATGAATAACGACTGAAGCGATATGCGGCGAGGTGGCGAATTGGAGCCCCGAATAATATGCGATGTGTCGCCTGCTGTGAATTCCAAGGTTTTGTGAACAAAATCTGCCGAGACTTTCCCTAGTGATTCCAACCACGTCATGCCCAATATGACATCGGAGCCATGGATGTCAAGAATATGTAAATCGATAGAGAATTCCACATCCTGTATCAGTAGTTTGCTAGCACGAGCCACAAGAGAGCAAAGTAGAGTAGCACCGTTCCCAACATATACACGAAACGGCGTGATGGGTGTGAGGGAAAGCTTGAGTCGGGCGGCCAGGTGCGAGTGCAAAAAATCGTGCGTGCTCCCGGTGTCTAGCAAGATCGTGACAGGCGCATGATCAATGTACCCCAACAGTCGAAATGCTCGGGAGTGAGACTTGCTGTCGAGAGACTTGAGGTGAGAGAGATCATCCGCAATAACATCATCGTCGTCATGCGAGCGCTCGTCGTCCTGCAGCGCGGGGTCGACATCTTCCTCCCCAAAGTACGCCAATATCCGTGTTTGACAAACATGACCCTGGACCCACTTCTCAGGACAGTAATAGCACAGGCCGCGCTTCGATCTCTCCGACTTCTCCGAGACGGACACGCGAATAGGGGCAGGCTGCGCTCGTGAGGATTCGCGCGTGGAGGATGGAGGTGTCCCCGTGCTGAATGTTGGGCCAGAAGTAGGGGCTGCATTGTTGCGTTGGTCGCGCCAACGATTTCGGATGGCGGCGCGTTCCTCATGCGACGCGGCGAGACGCGCTGCTAGCGCCATTGCTGCTGCTAGGGAGGTGGGTTGCTGCAGCTCCACCTTCTCTTGTATCGGTTCTTTGAGGCCGGTAATGAACATAGGGATGAGTGCCAATTCCGACAAGCCATCGATGCGATTGGAATACTTCTCAAACGTCGCTTGATATTCTACTACGGTACCCGTCTGCACCAACTTAGATAAAGGACCAATAAAATTTCTAAAACTCTGCGGATCAAAGCGATGACGAATGTCCGCAAGAAAATCCGACCACGACACGACACGGTTATTGGCGCGGTAGTTAAAGATCCACTCCGACGCTGGAGGATGAAAGAGCATCACCACGTAGTGTAAGCGGTCAGCATCAGGTAATTGGAGGTGATCGAATTAGTACTGGACCCGAGCAATCCAGCTCGGCACATCGGAGCCATCGAAGTACGGGGGGTCCCTCTTCATTCCTTTCGGCAGCTCCGGCTGATCGCCTATCGCGATTGAGGGGAGCTTCCCAACGGTCGCGGTGCGGTGGTGGCTCCGGCTCGTCAAGATCGATAGAGGGCCGGTCCCAGGAAGAGAACGACGGCGCCCGGCGATGTGAGGGCTGTGCCGCCGCTGTGTATAGAGGGCGATCGATTTGGCGGCGGTGACTACCCATGAAAGAGCCGCGATGTGAGCCGTTGTCCTGACCCCGATAGTGGGTGAAATCCATGGGGTGCGGTCCCCCGCCACTATCGGAGATGAAATCCGAGGCAACGACTCCCTTATCCCTCCGATACCGTGGGTCATTATCAGCAAACGAGAAATCCGGATCCCTGGTGTCGAGACCAGGTGACACATCGCGTGGGGGCTGCCGAGGATCACGACGAACGGGACTCGGCAAACGAGATTCGATGATGTCCAGGCGCGCCATGATTTGCTCCATCGTGAAGGAGATCGAATCGAGAGGATCCACTATCGGCGATTTGGAAGAAGTGCCCTCCAGGTTCGGAGGTGGCCGATGATAGGACAGAATAAACTCCCGTGTGGGCACCGATGGTAGACGGCACGAGTGGTTGAGGAAGAGCTCCGTGGGTGGTGTGGTGGTTGCCGCCGTGGCGATAGGTACGGTTTGCTCGGACTGAGAATTGAGTTCGACTAACGAGAGCACCAGTTGATAGAGCTCGTCTTCTCTATCGGGGGGGGGGGGGGGTCCGGCGCCTTGGATATCAAGGTCAGCGGCGACGAGTGCTGAGCGCGGGATTCGTTCCCGTCGGCAGCAAGCGTGAGACTCACTTGGCGTGAGGAAGAAGAAGAAACTAGGGCAAATTTTAGTATTTTCTCATTGCCTGTCTTTCAATTAATGAACAAAGCCCTATTTATACTCTAGACCCTAGGTTGATTCGACCTAACCCTAGTCCGGGAAAGAACCAACAAGAAAACCCGAACGGAGCTTATAATACGCTCGACCCAATAATACCATAATAATTAATAACAAATCCCAATTAAATAAAATATATCTAATAATAATTAATCATCAAAACGTCTTGGCAGCTTAAGTCGATCCCGTGGCCGCAGGGATCTCGGAGCAGACTCGTTCTCGACTTTCTTGTCCTTGGCATTCGTGATCGTTGTCTCTTCAGCGGTGCTACCCTCTGCCTCCGTCGATGTAGCATGCATGGGAATTGTATCAATCTTCCTCATCACGATTAAAGGAATCTGATTCACGAGCATGATTATATCTCTCAAAATCTCGTCATGTGCAGTTTTATTCCCGGCAAAATCGATCAAATGCGCCATTCTTGAAGGGATTCGAGTAATAACTTTTCCTTCTTTCACTTGACAAACTTGCAGAAACTCGAACAAGGACGAGACGTCGAGGGCCATCATCCAGGCGAGGGCGTCGGGCCCGAAGCCCACGGGCCGGTGGTAGCTGGCCCGAACCCAGACGTCGAGCTTGAGGAGATGCTCGACTAGGTTTTTCAGCTTTAGGTTTTGCAGCTCCTTCTGGTTCCTCTTGGCTGCGGCTACCTTGTACTTCTCCATGTCATAGAGCTCGGCACGGAGATGGTGGTAGGGGCCGATCGCGACTTGCTGCGGAACGTAAGAGTCGGGATCGGTCGCCATTAGAGCTTTCGGGACCGCGGAGATGGTGACCGGGATGTCGGTGTCTTCTTCGAGCTTGTGTTCATCTAGGGTTTTCTCCATGTTTTTCACCCATAATCTGCTGATTTCAAGTGGATAAAAAATGAGGGAGGGAACAGTGAAATATCGCCGGGCCTATGTTTTATCCCGGGCTAAAGTATTATTTGTACAAGTTACCAAACACTCAAATGAGCCCAGATTATTTGGCTATCTTGTGCCTAATAGAAAGATTATCACTACGGCCTAATGTATAGTCATTTTCTAATACGACTCCACCACATATACTGGTAATTTCTATTTAATTTACTAAATTATTACTGTTAGGGTTACCAAGCACCACCACTGAGTCCATTAGTATGATATTGTCCGTTTTGGGCCGAGCCCGCACGATTTTGTTCTTAGGCTCCTTCCCAAAATGTCTCATACTAAGTGGTGGTTGTACCCCTTCATATTCAGGTATATCTACCTTATATTTCCAATGCGGGACATGTTGTTTGTACCCAACAATCCTCCCCTCAAACACAAGGACCACATCAATGTCCTCCCCCAGGGGCGGAGCCACCATGGTGGCAGTGGGGTCAAGTGAACCCACTGGAATTTGACAAAAACCTAGGGGTATTTTAGTAATTTCACAAATAAATATTAAAAATATTTAAAATTACTAATATTCTAAGATTTCATTTCCCAAATTCCCTCCGGCTTCTGAATCTGAAGAACTCGCGACCTGCGTAGCTCCCATTCTCCCAAATCCCAATCTAAAATTCTCATCGGTTTTAATCTCGCCGCCATTCCTCTTCTGTCGCCACTAGTCCACCGCCACTGAGGCACCGAGCCACTAGCGCGGCATCGCGCCTTCCGAAGCTCTCGGACCAAGCGCCGACGGCAACGCCTCCTCTCCTGTAGTGCTACCCCGGTTCTGCGTCGTCGATTTGTGACCCCCCTGAATCGAAAGTCTGGCTCCGCCCCTGTCCTCCCCTCCAACGATAATCTGTCTCACGACTCGTATTACCCAACATTTTCTTGGAACAAGTTGGCAAGATTAACCGACAACTCTGTCCAAATATCATTGAGGTCAAACTGAGGGACATCCCAACATCCTGTCGTGGGTGCCATTCCCACAGACGGCACCAATTGTTAATACTAATGTTGTTGCAACACTAGAAACAACACCAAACATAACAACAACAATAATAGAGATTCTTAGATCTATTGATGTTGCAGGAACGAAAAATAGTAAATCAAAAACACAAGATTTACGTGGTTCAACAATATGCCTACGTCCATGGGAGAAACGGCTGAGACGATTCACTAACACAATGGCAACGATTACGAGATTGGGCAAGAACTAACTTTCTCTACTCACAAGAAATGAGTCGCTCTCTCTCTCTCCCTCTCTCTTAGTTTTCTGCTCTCATCAGTCGCTCAAAGAAAACCAATTACAACTATCACATATTTATAGCCCTCACCAAAACCCTAATCCTACTAGGAATCTACTTCCTTATAGATTAACATGGTAAGAAGATAAACATGAAAATAAATCAATCAACGAAACCTAATCATAATCTCCATATTCTGGGCCGTTGATGAAATCCATGAATAAGCCCAAGATCAGAATGTCCGTATGGATGCTGCCACACCATCTGGTCCAATAACCTCCTCAGCAAAGCCATTCATGAAGTCACACACCTATTACTTCGAGAGAAAGAAGAAAAAAAAAATGGACACACAAGATTAGTGATAATATCATACAATCATATATGTTCTGATGCAGGAAACGCCTAATACGTTGATTAAGATTAACAAAATATCGAAAAAGAACGCAGATAAAAGTGAAATTCCGTTAATTTTCTATTGAATACCGGAAGAACACAAGACAAGGTATGTGGGAATGGAAGAGGAATGAAATGAGCATTCCTACGTCCACTCCCAATCCTACGGCTGGCATATTTTTTGACTGAGGAATCGTGATTCCGCAATAATCACTAATCCCTTATATGTGGAATTACTCATTCCTTCACTCCCCATGGTATTAGCTAACCTCCCTTTCTCTAAATAATAATAATAATAATAATAATAATAATAATAATCCCTTCCTATAATAAGGAATGCAATTTTTATTTTTTTTCTTTTTATTTTTTATTGTAACTACTAAAAACTTTCAAAATAATAAATTAACTGAAGATTCTACTATCTCTCATAATCATCTTTCTTTTTGTTCTTTTTCTGCGTTCTTTTGTTCTTGTATTCGTAAATCTGGGCTGCTCCAAAACTGTATTTCAAAACTCAAAATTTCAATTTTACAATCAATTTCAAGAATCTCAGCCGACATGAGAAACTTGACAAAAAAATATAAATCAAAAGAAAAAAAAAATCACAAAATTCTGCAAAAATCACATATTCAAATAGTTTATTTTCATATCAAAAACTAAAGATACTGTGAGAATTGGTGAGATTACATATCAAAATTGAAACCCACCAAATCGATTTATCTCTTGTTTCTTTTATCTAACAATACCCGTGCTCCGAATCAAGATTTGATTATAGTTTGTGTTTTTTTAATTTTCTTCTCTCTTAGATCAGTAGGGTTATATGAATTTATATATATATATATATATATATATATATATATTGAGAGAGAGAGGGGTTCATATGAGAACTCTTCATTTCGTGAGAACTAGGAAGTAATCTCAACCCTTAGATTAAGTAAATCAATGGTTGAGATTTACTTTTAATAACAACTAATTCCAGCAGTTATCACAGAATGAAGGGTAGTAAAGTAAACTTGTTTATATTCGATCTCCTTAAATAGTGGGATTGCGTAGATAATTAATTATTCTCTCTCCTCTCTATGTAACGGTAATTCTCTCTCTAATAATTTCTATTTTTCTTTTTTTTTTGGTTTTCGACTATCGTTTCTACTATTAAATAAAGTTTGAGATCATTTAAATAATATAAATATTGCATATACATAGGACCGTAAATATAATTAAGCATTACACTATAGAATTTAAGCATTAACCTAATAATATTTAAGCATAACATATTCAATACTAAATAATGTTATTATACTCGGTGATTATTATTTTTTCGATTTCATATTTTTTTTAGTTTCAATTTCATGCTTAAATAGTTATTATACGATGCTTAAATATATATTGATAAAATTTTATTTATATTAAAATTATGCCCTTTACGAATATTAAACCCTAAACCCCAAAACCCTAAATTCACCAAAAAAGGGACACTAAATATAAAATCCTTAAGGGTTTTTCCAAGGCTAGGGTCTAGTTTTTGAAAAACCACTAATAGCGCCCAAAACCATTATAGAAGCATGAAATCGAGACTAAAAAAACATGAAATCCACAATAAAAGAAAATTAGAGAAAACATGAAATCAATATTATAGAAGCATGAAATCGAAAATAAAAAAGCATGAAATCCACAATAATTAAAAATTAAAGCACATACAAAACTATGAAAAAGCAACACAAATAATATTAACACTAAAAAAGCATAAATTGAACACTAAAAAAGCATGAAAATAATATTAAATAAACATTTTATCAATACTAAAAAATCTTGAAAATAACACTAAAAAAGCATAAATTGAACACTAAAAAAGCATGGAAATAACATTAAAAATGATGAAATTCGTGGTTTTTTATTTTATTTATTTATTTTTTTAAAAATGCATCATTGTTCTATTGCTTATAAACAATAGATTTTTCTTATCACAATAATGCATGTCATTAAGAATACATATATATTAATTAAAGATTTCTAATTCAATAGATTTACTATATACGTATTTTTGGTAGTTATGATTGCCGAAAAGGTAGGAATTGATTGGATATTTTGTACGCAATCATGACTAAAATACCCTTACGTGCCATAATAATTCAAAAGGGATCAGTTAAATCAAATATTTGAGATGAAATCTCCACCGCACTATTAAAAAATCCAAAGGTTAGGATTGATTCCTAGTTCTCATAATTATTTTATCTCCCACATGAACCCTTCTCTATATATATATAGACTAACAACTAAATAGGCTAAGCCTGTACAAATGACATAATTAAATAAAAGCCCTAACAATTAAAATAACAAATAAAATAATATATAAATATTAATAATTATTTTCCATCATTCTCCTCTGCATCAAAATGATTCATCCTCGAATCGGATGCAACTTCGTCTCTAAAGAAATTATCACTTGCAAAAGGCATCAAAAACTCAAAGTGCATCTCACGACAACAAACATCAACAGTTGTTTTTATATTTAACATTAATCTTTTCACAAATAACACAAACTGCTTTGAACATGAAAACCAACATATCTCCTTCCACAATCACATTATAACTGCCAGGAAGCCATGGGTAATATTCTGCCACCAAAGATAACTTTTTCACAATATCGGCAACAATAATGTGTATAAAAACTTGAATATTCCAAGCCAAAATCAAAAAATTTACCATGAATAGTACGTATGGACTCGCGTTGCACCACTGCAGCATGTTCCCCATCTAGCAAAAATTTATCCTCAATTTGGTCAAATTCTTCTGGGGTAATCGTCATAAATTGGAGGACATATATAGTCGTGAACCATATCCTCCTCCAAAATAGATGATGAGTCATCATCATAAATCGGAGGACCCAAATAATCCGTAGCCAAATCAAACCTAGCATACTCCATCGCATCGGAGGATCGTAGCAAGACTATGGACACCAATTGATGCAGGGGAAGTGTCTAATACGTTAATTAAAATTAACAAAATACCGGAAAAGAACGCAGATAAAAATAAAATTCCGTTGATTCTCTATTGAATAGCGAAAGAACACAAGACAAGAGAAAACAAACCCTAATTTTATTATCAAATTCCAACCCCCCAATACATAGAGAAATCACACACACACACACACACACACACACACATACACACACACACATATACTAACAACTAAACAAGCTAAGCTTGTACGCATAAATGACATAATTAAATAAAAGCCCTAACAACTACAATAACAAATAAACTAATATATAAATATTAATAACTATTCTCCATCATGCTCCCTCTTTCATTTACAATATGTCCGACCCAATTTTCACTTACAATAAACAACACAATATATTGTACGGAGTATTTCATAAAAATTGTGCCGGTCAAACCGGGGAACACATTACACACCCTTAGGCCTTAGGTACGTGATAGAGGGAGCTAGTATTAAATTATAGTAAAAGAACAAAATAATTAATAAATTCTGACTCTAAATATAAATAACAGAATCGAGGTTTAAGCTTGAATTTGTTATAAACAGAGTACAAATAACTTGCCGGACGTACAAAGTTACAACGTAAAAACAGAAATGAAGATTACAAGTGTATGAAATGAAAACTAAAACAAAAGTCGAGTTGAGGAAAGCCCTCTTTTCGCAAGACGAAATACGCCCCGGTAGTGCTCTCGGTAATAGCATATCTTCCCCAAAGATAAAATGACTTTCGTCTCTAAGGTAGCAACACCGCAGACCGTTAGAGCTCCGGCGAAATGGATGAGGCGAGGAACTAAGCTCAATGAAAGGAAGAGAGGAAGCAAAGAGATGCTCGTTTTTGAGTGGTGTGTCTAGAATGGCTCGTATGCTCACTATTTATAAGCACACACTCAAGTGGGGAATCAATGCACCATTGATGCTCATCATGGTCATTCATGGTGATTGGGAGTAATTTATCTCATTATTTCTTGGATATATTGTTGAATTTTGGTGTTATTTTGAGTGAATTCACCTTGATTTGGATTAATTGCGAAATAATGTGTTTTTGTAGGAGAAAGAGGATTTTTGGTGGTTTTGGAGCCAGTTGAGAAGATGTTTTCGAAGTTGGAACTGAAGTGAGAAAGGCAGAAAAGGCTGGAAATTCAAGCGGTGTGCCCATACCGCATCTGGAGCCCTGTTGGTGGCGAGAAAAATATTAATTTCGAGATTTTGAAGAATTGGAAGCTTCTAATTAATTCCTGACGGGATTAATAGATTTTAAGTGTTTTTATTTAGTTAATAGACTTTTGAATATTATTAGATAAGATATTATTTAATACTTTTCTAGTTAGATTAGGACTCTAGATTTATTTCCTTATTATGAGGAAATCTTCTAGTATATATAGGTATATTTTATTATTTAGAAAAACCTATCATCATCTTGAATCTTCACGCAAGGAACGCAGCGGCTGCAGACTTTGGAGAAATTGAAGTTTTTATTTTTCTATCATTCACGCCAATATCATCATTGTTTATTTATTTTGTTTGTTATTTAATTATGTATTCTAGCTAATTTTCTTATTCCGGCAAATACAAGGAAGCTCTGGCTTAAATTATTTTGTGAGATCTAATTTGTGTTCATACTTTAATTTTGTGCAAGCATCTATTATTCTCTGTGTTTATTTTTATTAATTGCTTTATTTTTCTAAGTAGTGTACAATGCTTAGTTGAATAGGGTTAATTTATAGCCAATTAATTCTGTCAAACGTAATCGTGATTAGAATTAATTAGTGGTAAATTGGCTTGTTAAAGTCAAGGGAATAATAGTCTTAATTCGATAATCCTGCGTCAGAGTTTATCGGTTTTGAATCGGGTTTCTCTAGTTATTAATGTTGTCGACTCATTAAATCTATAGAGCGTCTCTTACGGTTGTCAGTCGATTAGGGAAATAATTGGTGAAACGTCTTCCTAATTATTGAGAAATTAAGGAGAAATAAGATTACGTCAGAAGCGTCTTCGGTAATCATAACCGATTTGTTTGCATGTAATTAAAGTTATTTTTGCGTCAAGGATCAAAATAATTAAGCTAGAGTGGAATTGTTTGCTGCCGGAATTGTTTTCTTTATTGGATAAAAACCAAATCTCAAGGTGTCTTTTGCATTCTTTGTTCATTCTAATTTTCGTATTTATTCCTGTTAGTAGTTTAATAAAAAAATTCTCAATTTTGCAGTTGGAAATTCAGAGGAGAACTCGCCAGTCCTTTGGGAGACGATTTTACTTGCCGCTGTCTGGGCAGTGTGGGCATACCGACCGGAAGTCGGAATTATTTTTGGTGTAAAACGACGTACCACATGGCCATAATTGGATGTTACGGGAGTTACACGTGTAACCCCCGGGAGTTACGAGTGGATGATAATGCGATGCACCTAGATGAGGTGTTCATCTTGATTCGTTCGAGAGACATATCAAGACGTCTCTTGCACACGACGCATGTTAGGCCAACAACGGATTGAGCTTCCGAATGCGAATTGGACTTCAACATGCAAGCCCATTTGCTTTAGTTTTAGAAGCCCAAAAAATAAAGCAATCAAGGCACAAGCCTAAGCCCGCAACTAGGCCTAAATAACAGCCCAAAGGACTAATGGCCACGAAACTCGAACTCGAACTCGAACCTGAGCTCGAGTCCAATACACTCCACTTTATTAAATAATGAAGTAATTCATCCAAACTCCAAATTTTATATTCATATCTCATTCACCACAAATTGGTTTTGAGTATATAAATATACTACCTCCATCTATTCTAAGAGTAGAACAATAATCTATCATTTAATTTATAACAAAGGTTTTGAGAACAATAATTCATCCGCCAAACCCAAGTCTTTCATGTCAAAGTCCCTCTTTAAGATGCTTTTCGTTTCATTAATCACTTCGATATTACTACACATGATTAACATGTCATCTACATAGAGACACACAATAACATACCCGTTATTCGTGTTCTTAATGTAAATACATTTTTCATTCTCGTTTATCTTAAACCCATTTGATAACATCACATTATCAAATTTCAAATGTCATTGTAGTGGCGCTTGTTTCAATCCATAGAGTGACTTAACCAGTTTGCAAACCTTCTTTTCTTGACCAAGTTCTACAAATCCTTATGGCTGTTCCATATAGATTTCATCCTTAAGATCACCATAGAGGAAAACAGTTTTCACATCCATTTGATATATCTTGAGATTGTATAAGGCAGCAATCACAAGAAGCACACGAATAGATGTAATCATTATTACAGGAGCATAAGTATCGAAATAATCACACCTTTCTTTTTGTTTAAACTCTTTAACTACCAAACGAGCTTTGTACTTATCAATTGATCCATCTGCCTTGTATTTTCTTTTAAGAATCCATTTGCATCCTAAGGGTTTACAACCTTCGGGAAAATAAACCAACACCCATGTGCGGTTTTACTGATACGGATATTGTATCTCCGAGGCCGAATGATCGAGACAACGTAGAGATGAGAGAGCCGGAGCCTTTGATATATGATGCAAGTGGTAAAGATGTAGAGAAGCTGGAAGATGAGGGACGGAGTGGACGTCCCAAACGGCGAATTCGCGAGCCCAAGAAGTATGAAGAATTTATTTCTTATCGTTAATTATTCATGTAATTGAGTTTATTTGTTTGGGCTTGGCCCAAAGTATTTAATTGTGTCGAGAGAAATTATAAGCTCATTTTCGGGTTTTCTTGTTGATTCTTTCCCGAATCGTAGGTCGAATCAACTAGGGTCCTTAGATATAAAATAGGGGATTAGTGTTATTTTATGCTCATGAATAAAATAAACCCTAATTTCTCTACTGCTTTCTTTCTTCGCCTCTGCAACTCGACGGCGTGAACGACGAGCTCGGCTCGCGTCTGCCGACTATCAATTTTCGTAAGATATCCACGATCTCCAGCGATCGATAAGGGCTCAACCCTTATCATTTACCTAATGGAATAAATTTCACTTTGTACCGCTTCTCTCCAAAGCGTATGGTCTGATCTAGCAAAAGCATCTTCGATCGTTGAGGGCTCTTCATCCAACATGAATACCACGTAATCCGGACCAAATGTCTTTGGTTTCCGAACTCTACTACCACGTCTATATTAACTATCTTCTAGATTAGACCTTTCTCACTTGCGTGACTTAGGTTCTTCATCCTTGGATTTAGAACTAGTGGCCTCACCTTTAATTATATGGTCTGTGATACATTTTATGGCATTGACGTGGAGTTTAATTTTCATTTTATGTCTTTTCTTAAATATTTTAAAATGAACTTGATCTTTGGTGATCTTGTGGTAGTAGTACTCTTGATCATAATGAGAAGAATCATGGGAACTTACAACATTATTTAGAGTTATGAAAATTAAAGATTTCGAGAACAGCTTAAATTTTTATCCTTATTAGTACCGAAATAGGGGGGAGAGAGAGGGGCAGTCTGGTTATGGCTTCTTCACCGACTCCAAACAAAATCTTCAACTTCAATTTCCTGTTGTTTTTCTTCATCAACCAAAGACACAGTTACCTTTGAACTCATGCCTTTCAAATAGTCTTCACTGAGTTACTTGTACCAACTTCACTTCATAGATTAGCAAAGCGTTGGAAGGTATATCTGGTTGAGCTCCTTCGACACCGTAACTGCATATCACAAGACAAACTAGTGACTGAAGATTCAACTTTTTTTGATTACGTCAACAAACAACCTCTTGTAAGCAGCCAATTAAAAAACTCCACGTTTCTTGTTTCTTATGGACCCACAATTTAATAGCTTTAAGCAAAGGCAAACATAAAACATTGACATTATTGAAATAGGAAAACAACCAACAAAGAAATTGAAAGATGTCATACCCCATCTTTGGAGGAATTGTAAGTCTTCGTATGTCCCCTACTCGCATGTGTTCATTCAAATAAATGTACAAAAGAACATTGACATTGTTAAAACATGAAAGCAATTTCTTAAATTATGTTGCCTGATGACCAGCGCCTTCATTATGTGGTCATGTTATTCTCGCCGCCGGCTTCGGATTGGATTTTCTCCTATCGTGCAAATAACCCTCAGGTGTCGTGGACTTAGTTTCTGAAAGATGTTCGGCGCCGTTTCGACCCTCACTACTTTGTAAATTACATTGAATTAATAGCCAAACTTACTCAGACGAGATCTTTATCGGAGTATCATCGAGAGTTTGAGAGTATGCTGAACCATGTCCAAGGCCTACCAGAGTCTACATTGTTACCTATTTATTTGGGGGGGTTACGCTAACCGGTTAAGAATTAGGTTCGATTCCAACACCCACAATCAGTACGCAGCCATGGCTCTCGCCGCCGAGTTTGACAGTGCGGCCGAACGACTGGGCGTTTCTTCCCGTCGCCCTTGGAATGACCGTGATAACCGGACCACCTCCCATCTGCCGACGCCATCACCCGTCCCTACGGAGGGTGCTAAGGCCGCGCCTTCAGCTTCGAGTGGCCCCCGGCCTCGTGATCTTTTGAAACTTCCCATAGTACGGCTCTCCTCAGTAGAAAAGGCAGAATGTAATCGATTGGGACTATGCTGGTACTGTCCCGACAAGTGGGTGACCGGTCATGTTTGCAAGAAGAATTTTTTGCCTATATGGGTGAGGATGATGATGATGCGGAGTCAGAGATACATGCAGCCCCTACGCAAGCACCGGATGTCATCACCACGGATCTTTCACACATGTATAGCATGGATGGCAGGCCTCGAGCTACGTCGTTGGAGTTGCAGGGTTTTCTTGGGAAGTCTGAAGTTTTTATTTTGGTTGATACGGGGAGTACGCATAACTTCTTACATCCTCGTATCGCGGAGAAGATACAGCTGCCACTTCAGGCCATTCGACCGTTCTGTGTTTATGTTGGCAATGGTCAGTCCTTGCTATGTTCCAATATGAGCCCACAGGTGGAGTTATGCATTCAAGGACACTCTTTTTCGTTGGATCTCTATATCTTGCCGGTGCACGGTCCAGATGTCATCTTAGGCATGTCATGGCTACGTTCTTTGCATCGCGTGACTAGCGATTATGATGCGGGCACCTTGGAGTTCAAGAACAACGGCCATCCTATTTGTTTGCGTGTGACGCCATGCTGTCCACGGCAAGTTTCAGCACGCACATTTGCAACCATCATGCTACATCACGGCGCCGTCGATTTCTTTGAGATCATGCCGATCGATGCGACCGTGGGGGATCTCAGTGCAGCCGCCGAGTTTCCACCTAACTTACCACCTGAGGTGCACGGCGTGTTGGTCGAACACAAGTCAGTGTTCGCTGTACCTACCGGGATGACACCGCAGCGGGCATTCGATCATTGTATCCATCTCTTGCCCAACACAAAACCAGTTAACGTGAGACCTTATCGCTATCCTTACTTTCAGAAAAATGAAATTGAGAAACAAGTTCGCGAGATGTTAGAGGCGGGGATTATTCGTCGCAGCCACAACGCCTTCTCCTTCCCCGTGCTCTTGATTCGGAAGAAAGACGGCTCTTTCCGTTTTTGTATTGACTATAGGACTTTAAATGCGGTGACAGTACCCGATCACTTTCCGATTCCGACGACCGATGAATTGTTTGATGAGTTGGGATCCGCCCGGTTTTTCACCAAATTGGATCTCCGTTCCGACTATCATCAAATACGAATGCATGAGACAGATGTCTATAAAACTGCTTTTCGGACGCACGACGGCCACTTTTAATTTCTGGTAATGCCATCCGGCCTCACGAATGCCCCATCTACTTTACAGGCAGCTATGAACGAGATCTTCCGACCCTTGCTTCGATGCTTTGTGGTTATCTTCTTCGATGATATTCTGATATACAGTGCCAGTATGACGGAACATGCAGCGCATTTGGCCGAGGTACTTAAATTACTTCAGTAGCATCACTTCTTTATTAAACTATCCAAATGTTCATTTTGCTGCACCACGGTGGATTATCTAGGCCATATCATCTCTAACGGATATCTGCAAGCTGACCCCACCAAAATTGAGGCAATGATAGCCTGGCCACAGCCTAAATCAGTGAAGCAGCTCTGGGGTTTTCTGGGCCTTACGGGATATTATCGACGGTTTATTGCAGGTTATGCGGTGTTGGCATCTCCTTTGACGGATTTGCTCAAGAAAGACGCATTTAAGTAGTCACCGGCCGCTGAGATGAGTTTTTCGGCCCTGAAAGCTGCTATGACTTCAGCGCCCGTGCTCCGATTGCCTGATTTCACTAAACCTTTTTATATGGAGACCGACGCTTTCGACACGGGGATCGGCGCTGGGTTACTCTAGGATAATCACCCGTTAGCTTTCTTTAGCAAGAAATTACGACTGCGGCGTCGGGTGATGTCCACATATCACAAGGAATTGTATGCAATTGTGGAGGCTGTGCAAAAGTGGAGACAGTATTTGTTGGGTCGTGAGTTTGTGATTCGCAGCGATCAGAAGAGCTTAAAAGAATTGTTGCAACAAGTTATTCAGACACCGGATCAACAATTGTATGCGCGCAAGCTCATGGGATATAAGTTTCACATCGAATATAAAACCGGGGCTTCTAATCGAATGGCAGATGCACTATCTCGGCGAGAGGATGACCGCAGTAATGTTGATGAGACTCTTTCGTTGCTTGTGGCTATATCACAACCATTGCCGGATATTATGGAGTTGTTACGCGTGGACGTGAAGTCTATTCCGGAGTTGATCGACTTGTGCACGCAGATCGAGACAGGTACGCCGCCACCGGGCATTACCCTACGCGAAGGCCTATTGTATCGCGGCCGACAACTTCTCGTCGCTGCCACTTCAGCCGCTAAGCCCGCCCTATTATATGAACACCACTCGACACCGGCGGCTGGAAATCCTGGGGCGGACCGCACCTTTCGACGTTTGGCTTCGTCTTTTTATTGGAAAGGAATGCGCAGTGACGTGAAGAAATTCATAGCATCTTGTTTTGATTGCCAAACTACCAAGTATTCTACACAGAAACCAGCAGGCTTGTTGCAACCTTTACCGATTCCCTCACAGGTTTGGGAGGACGTCTCGATGGATTTCATAACGGGGTTACCACCATCGCGGGGTTTTACAGCAATCATGGTAGTCGTGGATCACCTTTCGAAGTATGCTCATTTTTTCCCCCTTCCCACTCACTTCGATGCATGGCGGGTCGCTAATCTTTTCATTGATACTGTGGTAAAACATCATGGTTTTCCGAAGACGTTGGTGTCCGATCGCGATTCGGTTTTTCTCAATGAAGTATGGGAAAATATACTTCGGTTAAGTGGTACGAAGCTGCATTTCACTACAGCATATCATCCGCAGTCGGATGGACAAACGGAGGTGCGGAACAGGGGTTTGGAACAATACTTGCGCGCCTTTGTTGCGGACAGACCAGCAAAGTGGACTAGTTTTCTTCCCTGGGCTGAATTAGCTTTGAATTGCTTTCACCATGACGGCCTCGGCACGTCGCATTTCCGCGTGTTATATGGGTGTGACCCTCCCTCTTTGGTGGCTGCGCAACCGCCGTCTTCGTGCCCACCTTCCATTGCTGAAGTTATTCGGCAGCGTGGGGAGTTATTGGTGTGGCTTCAAAAAAATTTGGAGAAGGCTCAACAACGCATGCGCACTACTGTTAACCGTAGCCGCCGCGATGTCAAATTTGAGGTAGGAGATCGTGTTCTTTTGAAACTTCAGCTATACCGGCAACACTCCGTTGCTCGTCCTTTGTCCACAAAGCTCGCTCGGCGATTTTATGGTCCATTTCAGATTGTGGAACGTGTTGGTTTAGTTGCTTATCGATTGCTTCTGCCGGAGGGAAGTAGAATACATGATGTGTTCCATGTTAGCTTGTTGTGACGCTTTGTGGACGGCAATCCCATGGAGACGTCGTCTTCGTTTCCTACTTTTTTCGCGCAAGGTTGTGTAGTGTCTCGCCCATTCCGTTTGGTCAGTAAACGCACGGTGTGGCGTAATGGAGAGTCCGTGACGGAAGGTCAACTGCTATGGGACGATGATAGCGGACGCTCGCCTACCTGGGAGCCGTTCGAGGTGATTCAACGTCGATTCCCTAATTTGCTCCTTGAGGACAAGGACGTTCCTAACACGGGGGGAGTTGATACGAATATGGAGCCACTGCAGCCGCTGCTTCAGCAAAGAGGTAATGAAGAAAGAGCCGAGGAGCCTATGTCGTATGATACAAGTGTAAGGGAGGTTGATGGACAGGAAGAGACGAGAAGTGGGCGGCCCAAACGGCGTGTGAGGGAGCCCAAGAAGTATACGAATTTTATTCCTTATCGTTAATATGCTTTACGTAATTTTATTGTAATTATTGGGCTGAGCCCAAAACTATTGATTATTGAGTCGAGCAATTTATAAGCTCATTTTCGGGTTTTCTTGTTGATTCTTTTCCGAATCGTAGGTCGAATCAACCAGGGTCCTTAGTATAAAAGAAGGGAATTAGTGTTATTTGATAATTAAGAAAGAAAATATCAACCCTAATTTTCCTCGCATTTTTTTCCGGTTCGTTGTTTTCATTGAGAGGCGAACTCCTTGTTCACTGGGTAGGGAAGATCGACGGCCTTCCTTATCATATTTTTAGCAAATGAGATAGATCTATACCATTAAACTTGCATTCGTATTTCCATAGCTCCCTCGTGCTACTGAATGTTATTCTACAAAGTTCGTAATGTTACGAAATAAACATACAATTATACGAAAGCCAAAAAAAAAAAAACACACGCGAATGAGGGACGGATTTGCGCTATATTTTTCGGATAATAGTTACAACGAGAGACGGCTATTAATACACCAAGTCCTAATCGTAAACCCTTTAGGATTCAATATGAGCCTAACAAACGTGGACCCAAAAAATTCGGCTCGGGGGCTACCGCCCCCTAACCCCAGTCCAACTCAACGGCAAATTGGATCGCCGTATCGGGCTTTTGTATACAGTCCACTCAAGCTCCATACATAGCTCCATACATCAACACATAAATCTTTATAAATATAATTTGATATAAACTCGCAGTCGCATGCAACACAATCATTATGAAAAACGCACCTTTTGCCTCCCCTGGTAAATATTTCTGCTCGCGTCTTTCGTGATGCAATATTTAAATTAATGTTAAAATTGAAGGAAAAAAAAAACTCTTCGCGTAAGTCATCTCATGTTTCGTCGTCTATTTAATTTAGACTGAAAATTAGAGTCGTATCATAAGTATATGAACACACGAATCTTGAATTATTAATGATTTATAGCGATATATATAAATTAACAAACCCAATGCCTCAAGGTTTTACTAAATTACATGTGACCCATAAAAAATTACAATGGTTCATCTACATTTCCCTTTCCTATGAAAATAATTTATTTTCTCAGCATCGGTTTCTGACCATCCAGGTCTAAATTTATGGGATATCATCAAATTACACATATCAAAGAAATATGTAAATTTACATTTTAATTTTATTTATCATTTTTTTAACACCAATTTATATACAAAGTATAATAATATCAATTATAGGGATAAAGTGGAAAAAATTTAGATATTATATTATCAAATTTTAAAATATATAATATTTAAAACTAAATAAAAAAACAAAAGTTTAATAGACATGACACTTAAAAAGAATGGAAGGATATTTTCTATAACAAAATGTAGTAATTGACAGCTAAGCTTCAAATTCGGTAGGAAAATTGGGCTTCAACATATATTTGCTTTTTTGTTGTCCTTTTTTTACCAACATCTCTCATGTGCAGGTCTAATAGTTTTGTTAATAATTAAGTGGTTATGTTTAAGCAGAGCATTTTATTTTATTTTTAATATGGAAATTATGCCTGGTGAGAATTGAGTAATTAATTTTGGTCTCATAAATAATTTGTTAGAAGAGGTCCCACAATTTTTTTAGCTTAGTTCATTCGTGTCCCATTTCATTGGATTGATCATGTGCGATTGATAATTTAAGTATGTATTTCAATTTAAATATTCATGAAACTGTCAAATTTGGCCCTTAAAAGCTTGGCTCGATAGGTAATCTCTGTCCGCCAGTAATTTGGGCAGACTTGGACTATGAAGTTTGAGGCCCACTAAAATTTTAGGGCAACCCCACCCACCACAAAATACTCAAATAGTTTCGTTAACCCGATCATTTTTATATTATAATTTTCTCATGGGTTGAGTTTCGCCTTTTATTTTATCGGCCCAATGAAATTTTGGGCCGTTCCAACCCGAATTTTTGTCTTAGGCCCCAGGTTCGGACTCGGTCGGCCATGCACGAGTTCATGGTTGATCTAGTATGGAAGTTTATCAATGCATACAAGTTTATCAATGCATACTACTGTATCATTTTTTCTTAAAGGGATTCATTTGATAACTCTAGTAAAATTCGAATGAACAATATCCATTAATTAAGTTGGGACTACATATTTTAGCCAGTAAATTGTGGTTGGACTTAAATGTACAAATTGGACCACCGAAAGTTTTTTATATTCATAAACATATAATTATAAATAATAACAATTAATATGATATGAAATATTACTCGTATTGGATAGCTTAAACCGGTTCACCTTCAACCGATTCACCCTTTGTTGTTTTTTCATGTATAATAGTTCTTGAATTGTATTTTTCATTTTTTTGTTGTTGTGTAATTTTCATGACATTGTCGGCTTTCATGGTATTGCCATTTTATTTTCACATTATTGGGCTTGCGACTTATACATCAATTGTGTTGTTACTTTATTATTTTTAATACAATTATAAGTTTTATATTCTCCTGATAATTATCTAATAATAAACGAAATGCTTTAAACTAAAAGCTATTAAATACAGGATGTGGAATATAAACATAATCAAATATTTGAAAGTAAAATATGTAGATACATACAAAAATAAGGACCATTTTGCAAAAAAAAAATTCCTCAAAATGAGTTGATGAACATTGAAACCCAAATTTGGCGGGGAGAGAAAAATATGCTAAATACTCATTTTGGGTTCAAGTTTGGGTTTGGACTTTGGAGTAGAAATTCGAGTTCGGATGCGAGTTAGAGAGTCGATATAATTACACATTAAAAAAAATAAAAATTAAAAAATTAAAAAAATTGCCATAATCTTATCCTTGCCCTAACAAACTTGCTCACTCTTTGCATTTATGCGCACACACATATTTGAGAAAAAAATAAATTATGCACATATAATTTAAAGAATTTAGAACTATTTTATGTGCTTCAAGTGCTTTGGGCCAAATTATTAAAAAAATGTAATTGTAATGTGAAAATATGGCCTATCTAAGATAGATTTTTCAAATATAAATTATGTCTAAAGTTAACACAACTTCTTAAACATAATATCCACAAAATTCTATAAGCTCAAGTTAAAATACAACTAATAGAGATCTTATTAGAATATATTTTAATGAGGAATTTATTAGAATCATTCTGATCTTATTTTTTTTAAATTTATTTTGATTCGATATCAAAACTTTTTTAGAACACCCTTATAACGATAGTTTGACTTTTGAAGTTAGAATAACTCAATTGTTAAAGAGCTAAATTTTATTTTTTACATGTCATCGTGACATACTTGCTAGCGAGTATCAGTCAAGTCAGATCAGCAACCCATGAAAATCACTTAGCTAATTAACCATGATCCGAGAAGACAAAGCAAAAGTGAGTCGACCATGTATAAGTCAACAGACCCATGAATGTTGATATAGCAAATACTTTGAAAGTATTATGTTCGTTGAATTTGTTTGATGCAAGCAACCGACGAAGATTGTGACGCTTCCGACACACCCTAAAGTCAAAGTAGATAAAGTACAGTGGTCTCAGGAATCAAGAACTTCAAAAGAAATGGACGTTGGAAGCTTTCAGAAAAGACTACTATATTGGGTAAAGTCAGACCTGCAAGGGATTGATATAAAAATATGCACAATAACCGTTCAACCATACGTGCACACTTAACTAAACATATTTGCTCGATCATATGGAGTTGTGACGATTGTAGATTTCACTTTTTCAACAGTAAAAAATACAAATAATCATGAAAAGTTATGAAAAGCGAAATCTTAAGATCTTTTAAGATTTTTCTGTTAAATCTATTTTATCTCTTCAAATCTCATCTCTAATGATGGTTGGGGGTGCTCTAAACTTATTTTTGAATAAAAAATTTAGAGAAAAAGTCATTTCTTAAGGACTACTTGATAATGACATTGTCACTTTTTTTTCAAAGGCGAAGATAGACAATTTTTGATACCGCAAAAGCAAATGAACAAGTGCTCTTTAATGGACCACATCTCTTAAACTTGCTTTGATCGGAATGTGGAATCGATTTTCTTTATCTTCCAGGTATTCGACAACCCGATTGAATATACTCGAAATTTCGATTTTATTTCAAAAAATAAATAAAATTTGACATAATATTATCTCGGTGATTGGATAGAGAAATATAATTCAATATATTATACACATAATTCAAATTTAGCTTAACCTCAAATTCGAACGTAAAAGTTGAAGTTTCGAAACAAAAGAGCGCGCGGAATAATATCTTCAATTTGCAAATTACTCAATTTTCTTCTCTATTGAATTATAATGTTTTTAAATCAATTTTTTTTATTACGAATATATGTCAAATAGTGAACATATCGGCTGCCTTTTTTTTTTTTTTGTTTTATCGGAAAAGAGAGGATTTATTAGAAGATAAGCAACCGGTACGAGGGTACCAACCCGTTACAAAATCATCGAACACTCCAAATATTGATGAGGTTATTTTTCGACCAAGTCACAAAACTTAATGTATGCTCAGCCAATCCGTTTGCGGCACACCACCTCTAAAATCTACATTTTATCTCATCAATTCACTAAATTTTGTCGGCTGCCAAATTCTTGAGGAGTAATAATAATAATAAACAGAGAGGAGGCCAGGAACATTTCACTAAAAAGTGAGAACGAAATCAAAATTAGGGGCGTAAAATTCTTCTCTTCAACCAAACATATACAGTATTATATATACACACGAAATATTTACATATCCATTAAAAAAACAAATAATAATAAATAAATAAATAAAATCAAGAAACCATTAATTGATTGTGGGAATTAATACGATGGAATTGATTGCAAAATCGGGTGGGTTTGGGCTGAAAATTCCGCCGGCGCTGAAGATCCTGATTCGAAGGCTTAATCAACTTTATCAACACCAAAGCCTTCACTATACCCACTTTCGCCACGACCCCATTCATTTCGACTTTCGGGTACGGCATCCGGGTCGGGTTTCCGGTGCTCCGGTGGTAGCTGCACCGGAACGAACCCGGGTGCGACGATGGAGAACAGAGGCATTTTCTTGAATTGTTTGAAGCCATTTTCCTTTATTTTTTAGAGATATGGAAGTGAGTAATTTAATTGCAGCTGCTTTCTATATACTAGTATATATATATAAATGTAAATTACTATTGTATCCTGTCTTGATATATATCTCTATCTTTAATCTTTATCTATAGTTGATTATTGGGGAATGGGGAACACGACAAAATTTGGGTTAGAGATAAATAGATAAGATAGGAATGATTTTTTGGCAGTTTTTGGCTGGATTCAGATACGTGAAGCAATAATTATTTATTGATTTTGATTTCTTATAGGCAAAGGAAAAGCATGAATAATAATAATTACAAAGAGAGAGTCCCCCTCGAATTTAATTTTGGCACATAGAATTCCAATGAATCTCTGCCCACAAATGTTGTCGACATGAATAATAAAAAAGAATTGCTAGTTCAGGTGAAATATCTCTGTCTTCTTTTTTATAAATATCCAAATTTTGATATTCAACAAGAATGTAAAACTTATATTGATAATACACTAATTATAATTAATGATGAGCCCAAAAAAATATATATATACACTAATTAATGTGGACGTCAAAGTTTCTTACTTGGACATCTGACCAACATACCGATATTGTTTCTTTATAATGTAAAACTAACGACATTGTTTTTTTACCGTTAAAACATTTAAAAATAAAAAGAAAATGTTCATCTTCTGATTTATATATAATTTTGATATTTAATTAACATATTGATTCTTTAATTCTGTGAAAAAAATAGTGCAAATTTTTAAAGAACGAGGAGAAAAAAGGATGAACATACACAAGATGACTTGCACCGTGATATTTTAACCACATCTCAAGTATGTAAAAATATTAAGATTTTAATTTTTAAAATTAGATTGTCCGATTTATTATTATTATTATTATTATTATTATTTTGAGAGGATGCCGGAGCGTAGATATATACAGAGGTTGATCTACCCAATGAGGGGTGAGGGAAGTCCCCACCAAACCTAAAAAATAAATAAAATTTCTCTAAAAAATCTATCAAATTATTATTATTATGTGCATTTTATAGCATAGAGTCCTTACTATCAAATCAACAACAAGAAAAAAATTTATCAAATTCAAAATTTAGAAAAATTAGCCCCCAATGAACGTTTTTTTTCTGGATATATATATGTTGTTTAATAAAGTCGATACAAATTAAAAGATCAAGCTCTTGAAATATTACATTTCGATTTGATAGGTTAAGGATTACGTAATACAATTGCTTAATTTGATCGCATTTGTTGTGAATTCATCATACATGCGTTTAATTATTATCTCAGATTCAATGTATTTTAAATTTTAGTAGTACTGATTGTGTGAATACAGAATTACAGATTACAACAATACATTTCTCAAGACAAATGGCCTCAGTAAAATGAACCATGAGCCACTGTTAAGGTTTCCTAATACGAAGACAATTAAAAAAAAAAAGAAAAAAGAATATATTTCTCAACCTTCGTCTGTAGTAAAAGGTTGTTTAGTAGCAGAGCACTAGAACACAAAAATAAAGATAGTGTTGGAAATTTGGTTTTTTGACCAAATAAATAATAATAAATATTTAATTTATTACATAAATTAAATATTAGATTATTGTTCTACTCGCGGAGTAGATGAGCGTGGTATATTTATAGGCTCAAAACCGATTTCCGGTGAGTGAGATATAAATGTTCAAAGTTTGGTGGAGAGTTACTTCATTAGTTAATGAAGTGTAAGTTATACCACATTGATTAAATATTAATGTGGTGTGTTGTTTAAAAGTGTTTAAACATGTGGGCTTAATAACAAGTGGGCCAAGTAAGTGGATAAGTGTGTGGTTGGGCTCTCGCGTGAGCACACACTCGATCTGGCTCCGCCGTCCGTGCCGGACGGCACGGACGGCTCGGGCCTCGGGTTCGTGGCCGTGGACTTGGATCTTGGCAATTGGGCCTTTGGCTTGGGCTTGGGGCCTTGTGTACTATATTTTTTGGACCACAAAATATATAGTGTTTTGGGTCATGTGGAAGCCCAATTGCCCAGCCCAATTCGAATGAGGCCTACCCGTCCAACCCAATTCGTGGCCCATCCGGAAGAAGACTCTGGAAAGTGTCTCTTCAGCTAAACAGTCAGCCTCTTCCACTCCACCACTAACCTATTACCTTTATGGCATTGATGTCCCCACTGAATGAGCAGCCTATAAATAGAAGGCTCTGCAGACCATTCTAGGACACACAACTCAAAGCATTTTGCATCCTCTCTTCTACAGCATTCAGTTTTTGAGCTCAGTTCCTTCGCCTTTTATTTCCAGATCGCCGGAGCTTCTTAGTTTGCGGTGCTGCTACTAAGAAGAGCTACTAAGAAGACGAGAAGTCGTTTTATCTTTGGGGCGTAATTCGTCTTGCGGAAAGAGGGTTTCCTCGACTCGACTTCAAATTTCATTTTGTTTGTAGTTTTTCTCATTTCACTTGTAATCTTCGATTATTCTATTGTAATTATACGCCCGGCAAGTTCTACACTTCCAACAATCGCAAGACGAATTATACTTGCCGTTCCAAGGAGTTTTGAATCAACTATTCGAAGATGACAAGTGCTGCAGCTTCCACCGACTCGTCCATTGAAGCTTCGACATTGCCATCTACTATGTCGTCAACTGTTCCATCAACCATGTCTACGCCGTTGCCAACCTTCACTACAGCATCGGCAATGAACTCCAACACTGGCGGTTCAACTGGAGGCTCGACTATGCCTTCAAGTTCGTGGGTTTGGAATAACCCGTTTTTGTCAAGCGGTGGTTCCGCTTCAAGCGGCACTGTGGGTTCCACTTTTAGTGGAACTGTTGGAGCGCCATTCATGGGCTCGACTGTGGGGGCGGCCTATGGGTCTAACCCAAGTGGCTCCCTTATGGGAGCGAACTCGGCACCAAGGGTGATGCCACCCGCCGAGAAGCCGCCGAAGTTTAGCGGAGCTGACTTCAAAAGGTGGCAACAAAAGATGTTGTTCTACTTGACAACATTGGGAGTGGCAAACTTCCTCACGGAAGATGAGCCGGCCGCGTCAAATGCCAATGAGGTGAACTTTCATGTTCGTGCCTTGTATGACAATTGGCGCAATGGAGACTATTTGTGCAAGAATTTCATTCTCAACGCCTTGGATAATAGCTTGTACAATGTGTACTCTAGTGTCAACACCTCCAAAGGAATTTGGGAGGCGTTAGACAAAAAGTACCGTAGCGATGATGCGGGTACGAAGAAGTTCGTTGTAGCCCGGTACTTGGACTACAAGATGGTCGATTCTCGACCGATGATGGAGCAAGTACAAGAGTTTCAACTCATTGTACATGACGTCCATGCTGAGGGGATGGTCCTTCCGGATGCGTTCGTAGTGGCGACCGTGATCGAGAAGCTACCCCCTAATTGGAAGGACTTCAAAAGCTATCTTAAGCACAAGCGAAAGGAGATGACTCTTGAAAACTTGATTGTGAAGCTACGCATCGAGTCTGATGTGCGCGATCAAGACAAACTGAAGGCACCGTCTGATGCCAAGGTGAACTTGATGGAGAAGGGCGGTCCCTCCAACAAGCGTGATCGCCCAAATGCCAAAGACAAAGGCAAGGCGAAGGGACCATCGAAGAAGTTTGATGGTGATTGCTACAATTGTGGCAAGCATGGGCATACTACGAAGGACTGCAAGAAGCCCAAGAATAAGAAGAAGAAGAAACATGCTGCCAACGTCGCCGAGAAAGACGGCGAGTGGGTGAAAGAAGACTTTACGGCTGTGGTCACCGAGGAGGTCAACCAAGTCGAAAAGCCGGGAGGCTGGTTCATCGACACTGGCGCTACTGCGCACGTGTGTGCCGATAGGAACAAGTTTATTACCTATCAAGTTGTTGAGGGGAGGAAGCTCAACATGGGGAACCAAGCTTCGTCCGTGGTTGTCGGAGTTGGAGATGTGGTGCTAAAGCTTACATCCGGGAATTCTCTAACTTTGAAGAACGTGCTGCATGTTCCCGACATCCGAAAGAACTTGGTCTCGGGCTCTATTCTAGTTAGCAAGGGGTTTAGACTAGTTTTTGAGTCTGACAAGTTTATTTTGTCAAAGAGTGGTACTTTTCTTGGAAAGGGTTACCTCTCTGATGGTCTCTTTAGGTTGAATGTATTGGCTATACGCCATGTACCAAAATCTATTGAGAGTAATGAAAATGCTACTACTTCCTCTTACATTGTTGAGTGCTCAAATTTATGGCATTGTAGATTAGGACATGTTAATCTAAGTGCTATAAAACGATTAGTAAATTTAGATTTACTAAAGTTAAATGAAGTTAACACTCAAAACAAATGTGAAGTTTGTGTTGAGGCAAAAATGACAAAACCACCGTTTCATTCGGTTGAGCGGAGCACGAAACCCCTTGATTTAATTCACACCGATGTGTGTGATTTAAAGTATGTGCAAACTCGTGGTGGTAAGAAGTACTTTATCACGTTCATCGATGATTGCACGAGATATTGTTATCTTTATCTTTTAAGAGGTAAAGATGAGGCTATTGAAGCGTTCAAACACTTCAAGAATGAAGCCGAAAATTAACTAAGTGGTCGAATTAAGAGTGTTCGAAGTGACAGAGGTGGCGAATATGTCGCTCCGTTTGAGGAATTATACAACGAAAGTGGTATAATTCATCAAACGACGGCTCCATACTCACCTCAATCAAATGGCGTTGCTGAACGTAAAAATCAAACTCTTAAGGAGATGATGAATGCTTTGTTGATTAGTTCAGGGTTGCCCTAAAATATGTGGGGGGAAGCTGTCTTGACAGCCAACTATATATTAAACAAGATTCCACTCAAAGGTAAAGATGTTACTCCTTATGAGTTATGGAAAGGTTGAAAACCATCGTACAAATACCTTAAAGTGTGGGGGTGTTTGGCGAAGGTTGAAGTGGCTCTACCTAAACAAGTTACAATTGGCCCTAAAACGGTTGATTGTATCTTTATTGGGTATGCACATAACAGCAGCGCCTATCGCTTTGTTATCCACAAGTCGGAAGCACCCGACATGACTGTGGGTACAACGATCGAGTCAAGGAATGCAATATTCTTTGAACACATATATCCTTGTAAAGATAAGGGTAATGTAGAAACCAATTCTAGCAATAGAATTGAAGGTGAAGCCACGAGTTCTAAATCCGAGGATGAAGAACCTAAGTCATGCAAACGACAAAGGTATAATCCGGAAGATAGTGAACCGAGACGTGGTAGTAGAGTTCGGAAACCAAAGCAATTTGGTCCGGATTATGTAGTGTTCATGTTGGATCAAGAACCTACAACGATCAAAGAAGCTTTTTCTAGATCGGACAGTCCGTTTTGGAGAGAAGCGGTACAAAGTGAAATTGAGTCCATTAGGCAAAATCACACTTGGGTGCTGGTTGATTTGCCCGAAGGGTGTAAACCCTTGGGGTGCAAATGGATCCTTAAAAGGAAATACAAAGCTGATGGATTAATTGACAAGTACAAAGCCCGTTTGGTTGTCAAAGGGTTTAAGCAGAAAGAAGGGTACAATTATTTCGATACCTATGCTCATGTAACAAGGATTACATCCATTCGGGTGCTTCTCACAATTGCTGCTTTGCACAATCTCGAGATACATCAAATGGATGTGAAAACTGCTTTCCTCTATGGAGAATTAGAGGAGGAAATCTATATGGAACAACCAGAAGGATTTGTAGAACCTGGTAAAGAGAAGAAGGTTTGCAAACTGGTTAAATCCCTCTATGGATTGAAGCAAGCGCCACTTCAATGGCACTTGAAATTTGATAATGTGATGTTATCAAATGGGTTTAAGATAAATGAGTGTGATAAATGTGTTTACATTAAGAACACGAATAATGGGTATATTATTGTGTGTCTTTATGTAGATGACATGTTAATCATGGGTAGTAATATCCGTGTTATTAACGAAACCAAAAACATGTTAAAGAGGAACTTTGACATGAAAGACTTGGGTTTAGCGGATGTTATTCTTGGAATGAAAATTCTAAGGAAATCCGAAGGGATTATCTTGTCACAATCTCACTATGTTGAGAAAGTGCTCAAGAAGTTTAACGCTTTTGAAAGCGTGCCCGCTAAAACTCCGATAGAACTTAATGTTCATTTGAGCAAGAACCGAGGTGAGTCGGTTGCTCAAGAAGATTATGATCGGGTCATAGGGTGTTTAATGTATCTTACAAATTGCACTCGACCCGACATAGCATGTGCCGTGAACAAATTGAGTCGTTACACGAGCAATCCAAGCAAAGAGCATTGGAGAGCTCTGGTACGAGTTTTGAGATACTTGAAGTATACTCAAAGTCATGGGCTACATGAAGGGTACTATGATGCGAATTGGATTTCGGACACGAAAGATTCACTTTCTACAAGTGGGTATGTGTTTACTATTGGGGGTGGAGCTGTAACGTGGAGATCCACAAAACAGACGTGTATAGCCCGGTCCACCATGGAGTCTGAATTCATAGCTTTAGATATAGCTGGTGAACAAGCCGAATAGCTAAGAAACCTTCTTGAGGACATACCATGTTGGGAGAAACCATTGCCTCTGATGATGATTCACTGCGATAGCCAAGCGGCTATTAGTAGGGCAAAAAGTGGTTTGTACAATGGTAAGTCTCGATATATTCGTCGACGACATAATACCGTGAGACATTTGATCACAACTGGGATTATCTCAGTCGACTATGTGAAGTCGTTGGATAATCTGGCGGATCCACTAACCAAAGGGTTAAACCGTGATCAAATGAATAAGTTGCTTGAGGGAATGGGAGTAAAATCCACAAATTAAGAACTATCATAGTGGTAACCCAACCATGATGATTGGAAACCCCAAGAACTTGGTTCAATGGGAAAACTAAGCTGTGAAAGTTCGGGTGAAAACACTCACATTTATCTATTCCCTAGAAAGCGTTTGAGTGTTGAAAGTTTGCCTAGTGGTGAGGATAAGTCTATGACTTTTAATGATTCCTAAATACCTCGAGGAGGTTGAGTATGGCAAGATACTCGGTAAAGAATTACCTATGTAAGTGTGAAGTGAGGCCGCTTCGTTAAGATACACTTATGAAACCAAAGGGGTGTCCAAGGCCGAAATGGACACAAAACGTGAGAACGGATGAGGTTGAGGTGTATAAGCGTTAACATCGTTGTCTCGGTGCACGCCATGGAGGGATAGTTCAAAGCATTGAGCTACTATGCCGCCTGTGTACTCGATGGTGTTGACTATGGAAGGTTCAAAGCCACAAACTACCTATCCTAATACTTTTATACCTCGTAAGGACTGAGCTCTTGCATTTGCATACATTTGCATATGGCTATCTCACTCATGTGGGGGATTGTTGAAAATTTGGTTTTTGACCAAATAAATAATAACAAATATTTAATTTATTACATAAATTAAATATTAGATTATTGTTCTACTCGCGGAGTAGATGAGCGTGGTATATTTATAGGCTCAAAACCGATTTCCGGTGAGTGAGATATAAATGTTCAAAGTTTGGTGGAGAGTTACTTCATTAGTTAATGAAGTGTAAGTTATACCACATTGATTAAATATTAATGTGGTGTGTTGTTTAAAAGTGTTTAAACATGTGGGCTTAATAACAAGTGGGTCAAGTAAGTGGATAAGTGTGTGGTTGGGCTCTCGCGTGAGCACACACTCGATCCGGCTCCGCCGTCCGTGCCGGACGGCACGGACGGCTCCGGCTCCGGCTCCGGCTCCGGCTCGGGTTCGGGCCTCGGCCTCGGCCTCGGGTTCGGGTTCGGGTTCGGGTTCGTGGACTTGGATCTTGGATCTTGGCAATTGGTCCTTTGGGTGGTCCTTTGGGCCTTTGGCTTGGGCTTGGGGCCTTGCCGTCCAGCCCAATTTGTGCCCATCCGGAATAAGACTCTGGAAGGTGTCTCTTCAGCTTAACAGTTAGTCTCTTCCACTCCACCACTAACCCACTACCTTAGTGGCTGTTAATGCCTTTATGGCATTGATGTCCCTACTGAATGAGCAGCCTATAAATAGAAGGCTCTGCAGGCCATTCTAGGACACACAACTCAAAGCATTTTGCATCCTCTCTTCTACAGCATTCAGTTTTTGAGCTCAGTTCCTTCGCCTTTTATTTCCAGTTCGCCGGAGCTTCTTAGTTTGCGGTGCTGCTACTAAGAAGACGAGAAGTCGTTTTATCTTTGGGGACAAAGCGTCAAATCCGTGAGCACTACCCGGGGCGTAATTCGTCTTGCGGAAAGAGGGTTTCCTCGACTCGACTTCAAATTTCATTTTGTTTGTAGTTTTTCTCATTTCACTTGTAATCTTCGATTATTCTATTGTAATTGTACGCCCGGCAAGTTCTACACTTCCAATAGATAGGAGCATAAAAAAAAAGGGGGTGAGTCTGTTAGACAACTGCACGACCATCCCGACCGGCCAAAGCCGAACGAGAACGATCCTCTACAGCACGAGTGGCTCGGAAAACGAGTCGACTCAGCGCTGTTAATCACGCTCTGGTCGAGCAGCCGTGGTTCATCAGCCAGACTTGGTTTCCTGTCTCCTTAGAACTCAAGGATACAGAGGTACGAGCCTATAGAACAGATCCTGTTCAAGTAAGGTCGTGACATAGATTGCCTTCTACCTGAATTAAGTATGGGTTGTTTCTTTCGTAAATATCCGATGTGGGATACTGCTAATCATAGTTTAGTAATATAATTATTGACCTTTTTGCAGCAGCATTTCAATTTTTTTTCATAGATTTATTTTATTGCTTCTCTCGCAACCTCTCAAGAGAAACCATGTGCTATAAATAGTACTTCCCTCTGTCCCACTTATATAGGGATAGTTGACTGCAAAAGTGCAGTCAACTATCCCTATATAAGTGGAACGGAGGGAGTATAAATTTGGAAATAGTCAGTTTAGTTTAGACTACTAAATCCATATGTTCTTGCCGTGGTCCAAATGAGTTTTTAAAAAATCAATTTACGTCAGCCCAAAGGTTAAGTGTGGAGAAGATCAAATGATTAATTAAAATTTCACACCTAAGACTAATTTCATTATCCAAAAACAATTATAGCTACTTTTGTAGAAAGGATCTAAAAATAATAAAATTAGAAATACGTGTGCATGTGTGGACCTAGCGGTAAGGGGTTAAGTTTCGGGAACAAATGTCCCGAGTTCGAGTCCTCCGTGGCACGGACTTTAAATTTCAGTTAATTATATTAAAAAAAAATACATAAATTTAACCTAATAAAGTTATTACGTAATAAATTTAATATCGTTAGCCTTATAAATGGAATATGTTACAAATGACTTCGTGTACCGAAAACAAGCAGTTAACACCCGTTGTCGTTTTCAGTGGAACATAAAGTGTATTAATAATTTCTTTTTTTCTTTTTATTAAATGATTACAATTGTCATCACATTTTAATTTATAAGGCTAGAAATGTCATGTACATAAAGTTCGGGCTAAACTTGTCACGAAATAAATGACCAGACTAAATTTGTGTACGTGATGCAAACATACTATTAAATACTCCCTACATCCCATTTCAATAGGCTTGTTTCTTTTCGGCACGAGATTTTAGGAAAATGTGTGTAGAGATAAAGTGTAGTGTTTAAAATTTTTAATGCAAATTTAATTGTTTTAAAACTAGAGCACCATAGATCATAAAAACATATTGATGTTTGATTTTAAATGAAAGATCATATCAAGACCTTTAATTTGGTATAAAAATTATTAAAATCGGAGAACAAACGAACAAGTTATGATAATTTAAACTTTTAGTATTTAAATTATATTGGGATACGTGCTGAGAGATGAGTGGATGATGAGATGCTTAGAGGCCTATTTAATGGCTAATTCTTTCCATTTTTAGAAACAAGTCAATTCGTGTGGGACGGTCCGATTTAGTAAACATGTCAATTGAAATGGGACGGATAGAGTATAATTTTGAACTGTGGATGATGACTTTCTCCTCTTACAAGGCCGGTATGAATCTCAATTATAAATTTCTAATACATAGTTTGGTAAAATAATGCTGAGCTAATAATTAATAGTCTTTTAAAGGGTTAATGACTCAATTCAAATATATATATATATATATATATATATATATATATATATATATATATACATATATAGGTTGGATCCTATATTAATGGATCCCCACATATTAAATGGGAATATATCTCATCCATCCTTTTTATTAGACTAGCAGGGATAACGTGCGTTGCACGTTGATCCACTTTTTAGTACGATAAAAAAATATTGAATTTATCATTAAACTCAATGTTTACATAATAATTCATGGCTTTAATTTTTATTTTATTTTTTAAAAGTAAAAAGTCTCAAGGGAATATATGTTGACTCTGCCGATTACACCATGCAATTACCTTTAAAAGGTTTGAAACTCATATTCCTATGATCTGTTAAAATCAAAAATTAATGTGATAAATAGAAAAATGTGAAAAATATTTTATTTAAAAAATTGTAACTAAAACTATGTATATAATTGTTAATGAATTTAAAGAATTTTTGTTCTTGTTTGACCTTGATGGTAAAAGAACACTTCTTCTTATTTGTTTTGCTTTACACAAATATTTTATACAACGTCTCTTCGTCGTCCTCGTTGTTACTTGGAACCTCAAAAAAAAAAAAAAAAAAATCAAGCTTTTGCAACGTGGGTCTTCATTTTCGATTTCCTTTCAATACATCATGTTGCAACTCTATTTTTTTTCCTCTCCAGTTTGCTTGGCCTTTCTACTTGTTTTTTTTTTTTTTTTTTTTTCCCACTTTGGTTAGCTTGGCCATCTTGACAGACTTTTTCTTTCCTTGTAATTGATTTGTACTTGGTTCTTCAGTTGATTCAATCGGAATTTTACTTCAGTAGATATAAATCTTCATTGAGTCTATCCACATCTTCATTTTTAGTCGGCAATATTGCTGGATCGGTCATGTACTTTGCCAAATGTGTGCTCTTCTCTAAACTTGAAAAAATAAATTTGATGAGTCTTTTTATGTAAATTTTTCATTATCATACTTAATTATCATCTCATCCGGAATTTTGATATTACTTTCACTATCAATCTGTTCTTCCTCATTTCCAACTCTAGTAAGAATTTATTGAAAGTTAAATTATTATTTAATCTCATGCAGTGGCGGAAGGAGGGGGTGCTAGAGGAAGTACCAGCACCCTCCAGCAAAAAAAAAAATACAATATTTTTACACTAAAAAATTTTATTTTTATATTTTATTTAGTCCTAGCACCCGTATTTATATATATATTTTTAATTCTAGAACCATTCGATTAAAATTTCTTGCTCCGCCACTGATCTCATGTATATGGACAAAGTGATTTTCTTCATTTTCGGCGACAAATAGGACTTCACCAAAGCTATAACAAATATAGTCTGGTGAATTGTGGCTTTTGGCACAACTCGTAACACTTGTCTAAAATCTCCTCCAAATGCAATCACTTTCCCACCCAAATCTTTATCATTTCTCATCACATATTTCAACGACTTATTCATATTTTCCATTACTCATTTTTTGGTTATAGGTGCTTTATCCCAAAAAAATAAAATGTGTTATACATAACAACTTTGTTGTTCCACTTTTTTTGAAAATTGAACACTCACTTGATTCATCTAAATTTATTGGTGTTGAACGTAAAATGTATTATTTTTCCTTTGGGCAATATACCAGCGATGCGAGGGTCTAAATGTTGACATGTTTTCTAAGGATCTATAAGAGATGGAAAGTGAGACGGGCTTGAGAAAATAATACAAAAGAATAGCTGGTACGTACATATTTTATCGAGTTTAGGTTAAAGTTTTAAAATAAATAATTAAATCTATGCATTTTCTTTTTTATCAAATGGGTTTGGCTTCCAATTATTTTTTGTATTTATTTTTTATTTTTTCAGCACAATTTAGTTTACTTTTTTTATTTATTTAATTTCAACATTTAATTTTTCTTAGCACATATTTTTATACTGGGAATTAGTGTATAATCAAATATTGTTATGTTATCAAAATTAAGAAAATATAACTTCTGATTATTGAATAATTGACGTAAAATCAAAATGATCAACTAAAAATTACAAATTTATAAAACATGAAGTATAACAATGAAATGAATAATTGAGCATGATATAAATCCATAAATCTATTTTTACGGACATATTTGTTTTTTATAATCAAATTCTAAATAATTACTGATTTTCTCAAAATTACCGTAATGCCCTTAAATTTAAGTTTATAATAAGGATATAATAGACAACTCAAATTTTGTAAAACAGGACACTTTTATAATAGGGTATAGATCTATGGCTCTCGATTATGAGAGATAAATGTGCAAGTTTGGGCGTTACAAATAGTGAAAGGATAATATTGTCATAGGAAAAATATCTTCAATTTTCATATTCCTACATTTATAGGATGAAACGTTTTTACTCTATCTCTATCATCTCTCTCTCTCCGCCTACACAACTGTATTCTTCCTCTTCTTTAATTCTTCTTCTTTATGTTTTTGTTTTTTGTTTTTCTTCAATATTGGTTTATACTACTAACCTTTTTTGGTCATATTTTTTTATTTCTTTCATTTTGTTTCATTAATAAATGATTTTATTGCTCAACAAAAGTAAATAGTTTACATCAAATGTACGTGGTGAAAATTAACTTTAAAACAATCAGTTCATAAATGTGAATCAAAATCTAATAATGTAGTACATATTATAGCTGATACGAAAAGAGTCGGTGAATCATGTTATACTATTATATAGCAAATTATGATTATAATTGAAAATTTTATGCTTTCTACTTGATTCTTTTATGTTTAAACGTGACTTTTTTTTGCTTTTTACTAGACTCTTTATGCTTAAACGTGATTTTTTTTCGCTTTTTACTTGACTCTTTTATGTTTAAACTTAAATTTTTTATGCTTTTTTACTTTACTATTTTATGCTTAAACTTTTTACTTGGAAATTTTATGCTTTTTACTCGACTCTTTTATGTTTAAACTTGAGATTTTTATGCTTTTTACTTGACTCTTTTACGCTTAAACTTGAAAATTTTATGCTTAAACTTGAAATTTTTATGCTTTTTACTTGACTCTTTTATGCTTAAACTTGATATTTTTATACTTTTTACTTGACTCTTTAATGCTTAAACTTGATTTTATGCTTTCTAATTGACCAAATCACGCTTTGATCATTTTAATGCTAGGTTAAAAGTTTAATTTATAATAAATTAATTTTACATATTTAACATAAGATTTATAGTTCATGATGTTAAGCATATGAACGTGGAACCAAAAGCACCGACTAATATGCTAAAAGAAAATGTTATAAGACTTAAAAAGAATAAAAAGAAGTCGTACTTCTCAACAATCATATTTTACCGCTGAATTAATTGCTTGAGTAAATTTGGAAACTATTTAAATTTGCAAATCAAGGGAGGAGTGTATTTCCATCTAAATAGGGTAGTGGGATCCATAAATTTTTTTTTTCATTCCAATAGTGCCCTTTACCGTTAGAAAATTCAACCAAATATAATAATCTCAACCGTTGATGAATAATAGATTAATGGATGAGATGCATTCCTAATGGATGAGATGCATTCCTATATATATATATATATATATATATATATATATATATATCGTTAATTATTATTTGGAAAAATAATGTCTTCTTGTTAGTACATTAATAAGTGATTATATTTTGATTAATCCGAAAACAACTATCCGAATTATGTTAGTTGACTTTCACTTCATCAACTTGCTTTTTTTAATATTAATTACTCTACGAGATAGATTATACGATTAGGGGATACCTAGTTGAACCATTAATACACACATGTTATCCAAATTAGACAACTTATAGTTTCAATTGTCTGTTTCTTAGCATACAACACAATGTTTCAATAAATTTGTAGAGTGAAGAAAGAAAACTTGCTCTTAATTGAACAACTTTGAGTACATAATTATTTTGAATTTTTTAGTACGAAATCCAATGAAGGTATTTGAATTTTCTTTTCTCTTTAAAAATCGACACGTCAAATTCTCATGCACGCGACGTTGTGTGGTTGCAGTTTTTTAGTAAATTTAGTGTAGACATATACGTACTTCTAAAAATTAAAAGTTAAAGAATAGAAACATTTAATCCTACTTCGAATTCGATCGTTATGCAACACATATAAATTATTGATCTGATTATAAAGGGATTCTACAAGAATCAATTACTTTACAAATTATAAGGAAAATATATGCCAAAGAAATATGTAGCTATTTTTTTTAATAGAAACAATAATTTATCAAAATCTAATTGAATAGAAGTATATATAATGCTTCCTCATTTTCCAAGTATATTAACAGTCTACCGCACCTACTTCCATCCTTATCCTTATCGAATATTAACTCGATTTTCGAACTCATCCACTTCTTGAGTAAGCAAAACTATCCATTATATAATAATTGCATCTAATTACTACAAATGTTTATTTTCAAACGGAGTTACTGCCCATTAATTGATTTGTTATTCTTATTCACGGAAGTCAATATAAAGTTTGACAATGCCGAATATCCACATGCTCAAGTTTTGCTCGCCAAAAAATAAAATTTGAGCTTGGGGGTGGCTCGGCACAAACATAAGAAGCTCGAGCTCGAGCTCAGCTCAACTCAGTTTGTGTTGCTTTCAATAAGTGAAACTCGAACTCGAGCTCAAGCTCGGACTCGAGCTCGGGCTCAGTTCATTTCATTCTAACTTTAGCACTTCCCTTCTAATGTGTATGTCAAAAGTTTTGAGTCATCACAAATAAATGAGCATAAGATTTTCGATTATACATAGTAAATTTAGAAGCTATGCTAATGGCGGATGCACATGTACCGTCATAATTTTTTTTTATTAATTTAAAAAGTTTACAAATTATTGACATTTTTAATGAATTTTTATACTAAAGCTCCCACCGACGAGTTGAATTTTAGGAGTGTTGTGTTGAATTTGAAAATTTAAAAAACTTAGCCCCAATGAACAATTTTTTCGATTCGGCCAACATACACATATAAATGGTTAATTATCGAGGCAATACAATTTTCATTCAAATTTGTAATTTTAACATGATCATGTAAGTGTTGTAATTACAAATTATTTTTAATGTGTTGGTCTCGAAATGAGTGAACACGAGTTGAATACGCATGTGTTGCGCTTTTGCAATTTTTTTCAGTTCCAAGATGGTATCGTTATTAACTGAGATTCCAACATAGATGTGCTGACTAATCCAAGTCAATGCCAAACAAGCAATACTGACAGAGTGACAGCTAAAAAATACGGATTTTTCTGATTACTGAGATACTACTATTTTGTTAGATGTACAAAGTCAATATACTATGTGCGCGCGGAAAATGAACCCTTAATTATTCGATTTTTCTTTTCTTTTCTAAAATTGTTTTCCTTAAACTTTAAACGTGAAGATGCGGGCGTGATCATTTAAATGCAGTGTCAAGTTACTTGAGTCAACTTGACTAAATTCAGTTTGATATGTAGTTTTTCAGATGAGCTTGTATGATGATTATTAAGTAATACAAAATTTTAAAATGCACAGATGAGACACAGTGTGTGATACCTCGACTTTTATAATGAATAGAAGCCTATGCCGTTTAAATTGTATAAAATTGCATTTTAGGTTGCAATTTATAGATATAAAATATTTATATCTCATAATTTATATTTTATATTGCGAATAAAAAAAAATCGAACCCCGCATTTTATTGCTTTATAAAACTTTAATTAATTAGTGAATGATCAAAACAAGAAGTAAATTATATTAGGCCCAAACATTAATAAAGGGGCCCAAAACCTGATTAAAGAAATAGATAAAAGGTTTTAATAAAAACAAATGCAATGGTAATTGAACACTTATTCCCTCCTCCTAACATAATCAATATTTATATAAAATATAGCAATATTTTATTTATTGTAAAAGTAAAAGTTTAACTACAAATTACTACCAAAGAAAAGTCAAAAACCATCTCTCCTCTCTACTTTATCTGCATGAAAGTTGAACATATGCGACATGCTACGTCGTTTCATCGCTCTAGAGATGGTGCAGTCAGGTACTTTGGGCGGTCATCTCCGGCCATGACCACCACCACCACTAACGGCCGCTTTCCACCAAGCTCGACTCCACCGAAGCCCGACTCCATCGACCCCTCGATCTCGGATGAAGAACCCTTCCGGCCAGTGCAGAAAAGGATGACCAAAGACAAAACAATGAGAACCAAGACAAGGGCTAATCCACCAAAGAGGAAGGGAATTGGAGATTTCCATATAAAATTTGATCTCATCATCTCCCTAATTAGATGTATTTAAACTATTTTTCTTGAATTTGCGATGGCCTAATCTAAGTTGACATTGGGGGTTAAATAGTGAAATAAAAGTGGGCTCTAAGGGAAGATTCCTTAAGGTGGATGGTAGATTCTCAATAGAAGTACTTAAAATTAAGAAGAAGTGTGCTAGTGCTTTTGCAAAGTGTTTTTTCAAGTAAAAATTGATGCAGGTTTGGAAAGTGGTGGCTTTTGGATTTTCATAGGGTTTTATGGCATTTAATATTTGATGGTTCAAGTTAAATTCTTAGAGGAGCTCAAGGGTCGAGAGATTAAAATTATTTTTACTTTTTTGGGGTATAAAAGTAGGATTCATGAGAAATTTCTATTGATGCATGTTTAGCTTTCCATTTTATTCTATTGACTCTTTATATCTTAATTGTAGTTATTGGTTGCTGTAAATGTTATAAAAATCACTAGGCGCTAGTAGGACAGTGAAATTTGAAACATCATTAAGCGGCCAGGCGAGGTCTAGGCGGGAGATTAGGCGGATTAGAACTATAATATTTATACATAAAAGGTTATACCAAAAGGGGCCCGAAATAATGGGCTTATCGGCCCAATAAACGTATTCAAAAGATTTTCATTTTAAATATATATTAGGACTCTGTACCCTCATCAAATTAAAGCTCTTGTCGAGACTAGTCCATAGACTCTAAGATTGCACATGAGACCTCGACGATATTTCGAAGTTTTGGAATGAAAAATGCTTGCAACTTCTTCCACTATAAATACCCTCAACTTACCATTTTGGACACACTTCTCCCATTTCCAAAAAAGGCAGCCCAAACACCTATCGATTCTAATTATAAAATTATTTCTATTAAAAAATTAATTAATGTTTTAATCACTAATTCTCATCCCTAATTCTTCTCTCTTTAAAGTACGTGCCCAAAAAAATGTGCCAAGATAAACGGGATGGAGGGAGTATTGTTTTACAAAATATGTTTTAACTAGTATATCCTTTATTGTCTATATGATTTAAAAATAATAATGAGATATTATACTAAAAAATTATGATTCAAATCCTCTATTACATTTCGATGTTCTATTTCATGAATAGTTTTTCAGGTCGCTAAACTTCAAAAAAAATACTACTAGCTTCTAATTTATTTAAGCACCACTTGAAAAAAAAAAAAAAACCTCAAGATAAAAACACAGAAGTTCAAACCTTAATCCTCCTACAACTTTCCTTCAATTGCAATACAGAGCTCTCATCACTTTCAAACTGCGCCTTCACCGAGGCAGAAAAAACAAAACAATATACATCAAATCAAATACTATGTAAAATCTGCTAAAAACGCCTGACTATCTACACAAGTGAACTACTATCTCATGGCCCTTTGTTTTCATGAGAAGTTTGAGGTGCTGCTACAGCGTCGGCGAGCTTCGTGTACTTCCGGTGGCGCCTCTCTCGAGCATAGAGTACCCAGAATATGAGAGACAGCATAACTGCAGCAGAGACCATCACCAAACCAATGTACACCCACCTGCTGTATAGCCTCAGATCTGGGCAGTGTTCCTTCTCGATTGTGGCAAACGTGTCCCGTACAAATGTGCAGTCGACTAAGTTCGTGAGGAACGGACCGTAATGGTAGAGCCCGTAGCTCACGTTCACAGCTCCACTCATTTGTTCGTACATGCTGGGCGTTAGGCGCCCTACTGTCGTGCATGTGTTGTTCGATACTTGACATTCGTAGTTCTTCCATACCTGCATTAACATGACAATTCATCTCAATGAAATTAGTTATTAACATGAATTTTGGAAGCTTTTCTTCTTAGGAGAAGTTTCTCAAAACATACTTAGATGCATATAGTCGACTTCGTAGGTGTAACTCTTCGCCTCACATACTTTTCACAATCAATTCAGAGAGATTCGACTGCGTAAATATAGGATTCTAACCTAATCTTTGGACTCATTTTCAAAACTGTCCCAACAACTGAAAATATCAAACCGGATTTTAGGCACATGAAAAAATGACAAGCAATGTGGTTGTAGTCGATTATGATTCTTCTAGTTTCAAGAAGGAACCGATGTACGTAAGGTGCACGAAATTCGGCCTGATGATAAATTTGATACAAATCGAATAGGCCATGTATCAAAAAGGTCAGGACGCTCAAATATTTGACCTTTCTCGTAAATGTCTCAACCTTACTGGTTAATCTTAGGAGAAAGATAAGATGTTTTACCTGTGTTGCATTTGTGAAGTCGACTTCACCAGTAATGCATGATTTTCGGTCAGTCTTGTCGGGATTATATGGATTGCACAGGAGAGGAACCAACGGACCAGATTGATTGTAGGACAACGGTCCAGCAATCGGAGGAAGGTTGACATTGGATATATTAGCGATGATCCCATTCACGAGTTGAACCATTTGAAACGTGACTTCTTTGCTTTGGTTGCGTGCCTCTTCGGCAGTAACTCTGTCGACACATGGGATGATTTTGTCTAAGGCAGTATGAGACGTTGGGTTAACGACCCAATCGTTCATGGCTACACACGTATCTCCCATCACACTTAAACATAAACGAACAAATGCCTCGTAAGCAAAATTTCAATGGGAAAGAAAGATGGGATTATGGAAAAAGACGTCACTTACTTGTGGAGAACAAGGAAAATACCACACAAGATGAAAGTGACTGCAACGAGAATCCAAGCAACGACGACCAATCTACAACAAATAGTATAAGATTTTAAAATTGTACAAGTGAACACGTAACAGAGAAAAGTACTTGAGAAGACGTGTAACAAAAAGACGGGTTAGGTAATACGTAAGCGTTATATGATTATACTCTTAGATTCACTCACATGTAGACGAGAAACTGCAGGCCACAAACAGATAGCACTGCACCAAATCACACGAGTCAGCTAAGCATCAACGTTAAGTAGTTTGAAAACAATCAACATTCCGATAATGATAAGTAATAACTGAAAAATCAGTAACTTACAGAAACCGAGGAAAGCGAGGGCAAGCATTACAGCAGCTACTATAATGAGAATCAATCCCCTACACGTAAAACAGAATACGGGGTAAAACATACATCACTGAGGAGATAAATACGAACAAAATCAGTTAGGCTCAAAGTACTCACACAGTATCCAAAGCGTGGAATATATTATCTTTATTATCCTTCGTTGCACTTTCAAGAGTGTTCGCAGAAGAGGTAACCAATGCGTTGACACTGTCAATGTTGTTTTGCACGTCTTTAGGAAGAAAAACTTGATCAACTCCAACCGTCTTAGCAGTAGTCAGATAACTCGAAAAACTTGTGAGATTGTCGACAGTGGAATCTGCTTGACCCAGAACGTATTCTAACGTATCTTTCGTACTATCATGGAACTTCCCTTGTCCAGTGTATAGAACAATAGAACCAATCCTGGTGCATGACAAGCAATAGGAATGAGATTAAACGCGAAGATTCCAAGCCTAATGGCTTAAAGAGTTCGAAAAGGGAGAGTCTTACACTGCAGCGATTGTAAATAATGCGAGGAGAATAAGTGAGAGGGCATATGCAACACGTGAATAGCCATAACGCCTGCGCCTACAGCAGCAGACGTACATACAAGAAAGCAGCAGGAAAATTCCAAACAGCACGAACCAGAAAGCAGCAATGAGGAAAAAAGACGAGCCAGTGTAAAGCACAGACTGCATCACAAGAGAGAAAACAAAATACTCTGAATTAAGGGAATGTTCTTATTCATTACTGCCGTTCGACAACTAAAGATCACCTAGCAGAAGCTAGCTAGATGCAACGAAAAACAACGAAACACTATAAGTTCACCAAGATTGAACATTTGGGCATTTCAAGAATCAAAGAAACTAAATAAACAAAAGTTCAGTCAACCTAGCATGTTCTGCACAACTCAACTCTCTCAGAAGAAATTTTATTCATTACAACTTATTAAATAATCCCTCATGAAGCATCAATAAACATTAATTTTTCTTTAACATGATTTCCCAATTTTTATACCAATAGTCAAGAAAGGAAATTTCAAATCAAAAGAAGGACCACAATATCCCAGCTCCAGATGTTGAGAAAATTTGAAATCAAAAGAGGTCCCATTTCACATAAATTTATTTCAAACTACAAAAACCTATGAAGTAGTCGTACACAAAAAAATAATTTTATATACAGAGGACTCTTAAAAACAAAAACAAAAATTAAGGGAAAAAAAACATTTAAGAATAGAACCTCTGCACATAGTCTACCAATTACAGAACCAGAACCAGATAGAAGAAAACCCAAAATTCGAAAAAACAAGAACATTGAGACTACAAAATTTCAGACCAAGATAAATTCTGGCAACATATAAAACACCTGGATAACAAAGAGAGAGAGAAGGAGAGAGCAAAATTGTTACAGCAAGTAATGTTCATTGCTATATTCCAGCCTCCCGTGTAGTACTGGAGGTCATCGAGTGGATCTTTTCGGCGCGTTCTCTCCTTAGCCAACACCAAATCCGTCGCATTCTCCAAAACAGAACGCTGCGCTCCCCGCAAAACGACGCCGTCTCCAGCCGCATCCGCCGCCGCTAATGTAGGGCAATACCCAAAAGGGTTAGCTTTCAGATTATAATGCAAATTTCTGAATGAAAAAAGAAAAGAAAAAAGAAGCCCAGTTGTTAAAACGATGGGCACATACCAGGCGACCAGAGGAAGAAAGAAACACCAGAATCAACGTTGTTAGAGCGAGAAAAGAAGAGGCTTTGCTCCTCAAACTCGACATCTTGATTAGGGGGAAATGCGTGTTTGAAACAGTGGGGAGGCAGCCATTATTATGGATAAGTGTGGATATTCTGAACGTTGGAAGCTTTGTATCTATGGTATCTAAGGTTGGTGGGAAATGGGAAGAAGACGGAGGAGGGGCTTTTGGACTGGCTCTTGAGGTTGAGAATCGTTTACTGTGTCTTAACGTTTGTTTAGAGAGAATAAGAGGGGAGAGAGAGAGAGAGAGGAAATCTGTGTAGTGTCGGAGTGGGCAAAACGTGGAGATTAGGATTAGGGATGAATCATGAATGTGTTTCGAAACTTCTATCTCTGCCTATTAATTTAATTTGTTTTCGAAGGTTACTTAATTATGAAAAGTTAGGAACAGATTAATTAAAGTTTGATATATTTTATATTTGTAAATGTATCAGTCAACTTATGTTTGGTTAGTACCGGTAAACCCCATATTGCATAATAA